>JASVER010000025.1:4764927-4780387 GCA_030449065.1 Oceanodroma leucorhoa | reverse complement strand
CCGCGGAGGCTGCGTGGGGAAGGGGGGGAGGTGCGCAAGTGGCGCGCAAACAGCCAAAGCGCCGCGGTTTTTCCCGGTGGTGCGCGCCTGCGGTTTCGGGGTGGTGCGCGGAGGTGTCCTGGGTGGGCGGTGGATCCGCACCGCCGGCGCGGCGGCTCGCCTAATTCTTTTTTCCTCAAAACTGCTGTGGCGGCGAGGGAGCAGGTCCCTGCCCGCGCCCCTGCCTGCGCCCCTGCCTGCACCCCTGCCTGCCTGCATCCCTGCCTGCACCCCTGCTTGCACCCCTGCCTGTGCCCCTGCCTGACTGCATCCCTGCCTGCGCCCCTGCTTGCGCCCCTGCCTGCATCCCTGCCTACCTATGCCCCTGCCTGCATCCCTGCCTGCCTGCACCCCTGCCTGTGCCCCTGCTTGCATCCCTGCCTGCCTGCACCCCTGCCTGTGCCCCTGCTTGCACCCTTGCCTGCACCCTTGCCTGCATCCCTGCCTGTCTGCACCCCTGCCTGCCTGCTGTGCAGCTACTGGGTGCTGCCAGCGCGGTGCAGGAGGAGGATGCGGTGGCTGCTGGATGTCCTCCTCCTGCGAGCGGGTGCGGGGGGAAGGTGGTCCCCRCCCAAGGCTCCGGGTCTCGGGCTGCGGCTGGAGGTGGACATGGCGGGCTGGCCGTGTCCAGGGCAACGCGGGAGCGTGGAAGCGTTGCCCACGGGGGTCTTCGTGCAGTCAGACCCACCGCCCCCTCCACGCGCTCAGGCCCCAAGGGTGCTGGCAACCTGCGGGTGCACGCAGAGCCTCTACCACCGGTCACCCCGCACCGGGCGTGGGAAGCCCGTCAGGGTGTCCTGGGGCACCGCAGTGAAAACGAGAGAGGTCGGGGTGGAAAAATAGAGCAGAAAGAGGAAAAAAGCCGCGCTCCGTTTTGTCCCCGTTGCTTTTAGGTTTTAAGGACCCGTTGGAGAGGAACCTCTTGCTTTTGTGCTCCTACGGTGCCGGGGGCGTTTTGCATTGTGCGTGGCGTGGTGGTACCCCGGCTAAACCACGGCACTTGGCCACCTTACGTAACATTAACAATTTCTTAATCTTTTTTTTTTCTTTTCCCCTCGCAGGCAGAGCAGATGAAGCGAGTTTATCCCAAATCTGAAATGGGAGTGATTTCCGAGGTGGTCAGCTCGGCCCCTGCGGGCTCCCGGGTGCCCTGGGGGGGGGGACACGATGCAGTGACGTCCCCCTGCGATGGGGACGCTGTCCGGATCGGAAACGCAGCTGTACGCTGGGGTGTGGTAGATGGGTACCCCCTTCTGTGCGTAGGAACCCCACTTTGGGAAAAGCCCCTATGGAAAAGAAAAAATAGGCCTTCCTAAAGCAGCACTTGACATTCAATATATGTTTCATTATAAGAACACTGGAAGAATAAAAAAACAAACCTAAGCACTAAGAAATGTGCGCTTTAAAAACATTTACAGCTGAGTTAGTGCCAAGGATGTTTGTTTACACCCCAGTGAAATATTGATGCCAAAGGTATAAAATCCAGTGTAAATGTTGCACGGAGAGCACGTCTGGGATTGTAAGAAGCGCTGCCACTTCTAGTGTCCTTTTTCCTTGGGCTGGAAAATGTGTTTTTTAGCTGATTTTTATATCGCACCCTTGCACCGCTCTGTTTCCCGGCCGGCCCCGTGYGGCTGAGCTCGCACTAGGCTGGCGTTGCTCCGAGTTTTGCCATTTTTAGCTGCAAGGGCCGAAGTCTGAAGGAGGCTGTAACCCTCAATTAGGGATCTGCTTGTGTAACTTTCTAATGTTCGGAGTGATTGTTCGGGGTGAGGGAAATACRCTGCTGTACGTGATCCTTCCTGCCAAACTTGCAGCTAGAGCAGATCCTTATAGCCAAGCAATAAATCCCCCAAAATGAAAGGTTTACGATGGAAATGCTGACAAACCCTTAACTAACAGATTACAAATGGCAGCGTTACAATTCAGTAGCTACAAGCTAAATTAGCAGCGGCGCAGGCAGCCTTCGAGGATTGCTGTAGTGAGCCGGCCTTGTCTCGATGAAGATGTGCAGCGAGGCAATGGCTTTTAATTTGCTTTTAATCTTTCTAATGAAGTCGGGCTAACTTGCATGCAAAATGGGGGATGCTCCTTTGGTTTTTCATGAAGTTTTTGGATGACTGTTGGAAGAACATCCATCGGGCGAGAACAAGAGCTCAGTTGTTTTAAGGCATTTTTTCCTATAGAGGACGGAGTCCTTGTTCTCCGCGGTTTCCCGGAGCGCGGACCATGTGTCCCTCACACGCACAAGCTGGGACAGCACAACAAAAACTGTGTCAGGCTGCTGGCACCCAGCAAACAGCACAATGTGAATTTTAATTGTTTTTTGATGCTTTCCCTCTTCCCCCTCCCCAAAGGCGTGCAGGGATCTGGGGTCCCGCTGCAGCGCTGCCTTCCTCGGAATTGGGGCACCCTTGTACAGCGCCCTGCTAGTGCCGAGGGAAATTTTCTCCTGCCTTTAATGAGTTTAGGCTGAGCTGGGGACCTGCAAAGGCTTGTCCGTCTGTCATGTGCTGCACAGCGGTCGGTGCGCGGAGGGTTGGAGGGTGTGTGAAGTTCAGCTGGCGGGCGAATCTCGGCAGGCTGCGGCGGGACCCGGCGGTGCGGCCGGGGAGGTGGGGGCTGCCCCGGGGGGGTGCGAGGGCTGCAGCCTTCCCCTGCAGCACCTGCGGGATGCCCTGACCCGGAGCCGAGCGGGGCTGTCGGTGGGTGACCCGATGTAAGTACGAGTGGGCTTCCGCGGACAGTGCATCACGGTGCCRTGAACAGGTTGCCATCAGCTTTGAGTCCAGTGGTGCCATTTATTATCTTTATGGTTCACGATTGCTCCAGCACAGTGCCCAGCCTTGAAGCTTGGTGTTTAGTTTCTCCTTGACAGATCTTTTTATTTTTAAAGTCTAAATTCTGCAGACAACGTGACCAGATCTCCTTTGCCCTGGGTAGGATTCACCCTCCTGTCCAGTAACAGGCTCCAGTCCCCGTCTCTGCTGTTCGAACCGTCTCCTCCTCCGGTCAGCAGCGCTTCCAAGCTGCAGAAAAGGCCATTTGTCTTCTGAGGACTTGTTAAGTGATTTAAACACGACTTGAGTTGCTGSTTTGGTTTACACTAAAACACGCTGATTTGCCATGCAGCAATAACTTCATGAGAGCAGATGCTGAAGCAGAACAGAAAAATCTCTCCTTCGATGGTTTCGTGCCTGAGGGCTGCAGGCGATGCGCAGGAACCAGCGAGGTGCCTTACGTGAGCGTGAGTCTCCCAATGCATATAACTTTTTCTCTAGTACTTACTGTCTGTATGTAGTCGTTTGAATTTTATACRTGTTATGGTTTGTTTATTCCTCCTTCCAGCTTGTTCCTGCATTGCTAAGAAACGAATTTGCTGCAGAGAAATTGGACAAACATGCTGCGGTTTCAGGGCACTACTGAAAAATCTCCTCTCCGCGTTTGTAAACAGGAGATTTGCGCCGAAATATGTATTTGTTTTAGACACGACTTCGTTTCCAGCATTCGCTTTGATCGGGCGCTTGGAAGGCGAGCCGTGTCATGTGGCGGGTTTGTCCAGTAAAAATACAATTAGAGGCTTCGGTTTCAGTGTTTGCGTGAACGATCGCGTGTGGATAATCTTAGAGGCCAAAAATTAATCCCAGCGCTCTGTCCACAAACAACGGCGAGCTGGAGGGGTCAAAGTCATCCTGCTTCACTCTTGCATGAGCATTGTCAGAGTTTCTTTATATATTAAAATTTCTTACATCTCAGTGGGGAGGGATATGTTTTCCCCTGATTCATATCCCTTCACTAAGAATTGTTTAGAAAATTCAGATGCTGGTCATGTGTGGTTTATAACAGTTATAAGCATGGATGGTGTGAAACGAAAGCAAATCTGGTGTCCAAAACACCTCTGGTACCTCCGCGTACATCCTCGAACAAACACTAAGACCAGGTTTGTGGGCTCAAAATCACGGTTTTCCCAGCGTGTCACGCAGTGTGAAGGTGCCGTAGCTATTGCTCTGAAGCTGTTGTGTATTTTGGATGACAACCCTGTGCAGGGACGGACAGAAGTCACAGTGCCTGGGAAGTGGGATCTTCCAAAAACAATACACTTTGTAAATGAAACCGAGCGGAGCAGAGGAGCTTGCTCAGCCAACTTCCATGGAGCAGGAGATGGGACGGGCTCCAGCAGGACCTCTGCAGAAGGACCCAGTGGCTATTTCGGTTTCCTTTGGTTCCGGTTCGCGTTTTTGTTGGATTATGCTGCTTCCAGCCATCGCCTCCCTTCATGGGAATGGGAGCTGTGGAGAAGGAAGGATATTGTGGGGCAAGCACCGTGAGGGTTTGGCTTGGTCTGTCCTGTGAGGGAGTGTAACGAATCCTGTGTTCAGTTTTGGGCCCCTCACTACAAGAAGGACATTGAGGTGCTGGAGCGTGTCCAGAGAAGGGCGACGAGGCTGGTGAAGGGTCTGGAGCACAGGTCTGATGAGGAGCGGCTGAGGGAGCTGGGGGTGTTTAGCCTGGAGAAGAGGAGGCTGAGGGGAGACCTTATCGCTCTCTACAACYACCTGAAAGGAGGCTGTAGAGAGGYGGGTGTTGGTCTCTTCTCCCAAGTAACAAGCGATAGGACGAGAGGAAATGGCCTCAAGTTGCGCCAGGGGAGGTTTAGATTGGATATTAGGAAAAATTTCTTCACTGAAAGGGTWGTCAGGCATTGGAACAGGCTGCCCAGGGAAGTGGTGGAGTCACCAACACTGGAGGTATTTAAAAGACGTGTAGATGTGGCGCTTCGGGACATGGTTTAGTGGGCATGGTGGTGTTGGGTCGACAGTTGGACTTGATGATCTTAGAGGTCCTTTCCAACCTTAATGATTTTATGATTCTGTGATGGCTTTTAGAGACAACAGGCAAGACAATGATATTTTCAAGTGTGATCCTGTCCCTTGGACAGTATCCCGTGAAATTTCCCATCATTTTTTTAGCTGAGGCAGTGGTCAGCTCCCATAGGGAAGCAGAGGGGATTGCACGGGGGCAGGCGAATGCCAGCCAYTTCCCTAATGCCCCCGGGGTGCAGTGGTCTCACACTACCAAGCTGCAAATGAAAAATCGTAGGAATAAGCACACTGAGGGCTCTGCCTGCTACGGGGCAGGCAGACAAGGCAGGGCTTTTTGCTGCAGAAGAGGAAGAAACTGTAGGAAGTTCTCCAAGAGAAGAGGGACCAGCTGGAAAAAGGGATGCCCCCGAGGGGATGTCTGGGGAAGGAGCTTGAAGAAAAGCCAAAGCAAACAGTGGGTGCAGATGCTGAGGAGGAGAACACGGCTTGACGAGAGAGGAGGTGAGAAACAATGAGCCATCCTGAGCACGAGCCGCKTATGGGAGCAGAGACCATCTGCTCTTCACCGGCCTGAATGGTGCCGAGCGACATCCTGCATTCCTTTGTTCCCCGGTTTAAAGGGAATGGCAGGCTGCGAGCATTTAAAGCCAAACACAGYCCCTGCGAGTTCAGCCACATCTTACCTTTTGTCTGAATTTCCTCCGTCTCCTTCTCCTCAAGCGTTTTCTCTTGCAACCATTAGTTCGTAGCGCATTTTTCCACCTCAGATCTTGAGTAGATGGATGAAAAGCCCAGGAGGATGTTGCAGTTGGCAGAAATTAAACAAACTGTGCTGCCCCGGTGCGCGCAGGGTGGGATAGTTGGCAAAGTGGCTTTAGCCAGATAGCTGGGGAATTCAGAGAGGATAAAATGACCCAAGAAGTACATGCAGTTCATAAAAGTGGCAGAGGCCAGTAAACAAAACCTTGTTACAACTTAGTACTACCTGAGTARTAATAAGGTCTTAAAGCCATAAACCCGGCTAGATAATAATAACGGGTTGAGCACGCTTTTCCAGGAGGGGAGGGTGACGCTAGTGTCTGTTAACCTAAAGGAGAGGGACAGAGGTGGAGGTGGAGAGCCATGACATGTGAAASCCAGATAGGATTTTTTATTTTTTTAAAAAAATATGAGGCTAATGCAGAGGTGAACTAAAGCAGCCCCATACCTCTAGGGGTATCATTTCCTTGGGGGCTGGGGGAAAAACGTGGTTTTATATGGCATATCTTGCATTGCATGTCCCTCCTTCTGAGRCTTGCAGTCACGCTCTTGGTGATGTTTTTGTCTCTGTAAAAAACCCTGAAATTTTACCGGATACGTTTTATGTGGTCACCTTTTTGCTGTGTTGCTGTACAGAGATGTCCATGCTCGAGACGTGCCCTGCATGCAGAAAGCCCCCGTCAGAGGTCCCATCCCTCTGTCACACGTGTCGGGGTTGGCATGGCGGAAGCAGAGCTAAGCGCTGTGGCTGCTTTTTCTTTGGCTGCTGGCGGGGGTTTTGATGCTACAAATACTGCTCGCTTTTTTACTGTTTGGATTTCCTCCTATCTGTACTCCATGCGGATATATATTTATGTAATAGGTTCTCTGTTTACTTTGGTGAAGTAATGGACCAAAATGCATCCTTCAGGCACGTTGTGAGCACTTAGTTCAATCTTTAGTCCCAGACCTTTTGTGCTTTGCTGGATTTGCAGTGCTGGCTCCGGGACCTTTCCCCCCCCGTGTACATCCCCAGCCCGACGCCGTGCCACGGGCTGCGGGCTCGCAGCCCTGCGACTGCCCACCTCTGCCAGGGGGAGTTGGGTGGTGGAGTATCTTCTGGGGTCATAYCCACCACCTTTAGTCTCCGTGGTGGTAAGATTGGCAGGTTGCTCACCAGGCATCGTTTGAACGCCCAGTGGCTTCATCCCAAAGACGGGAGCAATAAAGCAAATCCAGACTCTTCTGAATTCTGCCCAGCCGCCAATATCCAAGCCCTTTCATAAGGCTGAGCGAAAGCACTGCACGCACCGCGCTGAGAGCGTTTTAAATGACYCCTTCGAGGTTCCTCTAAAATCAGGGAGCCTTTAAGCTGCATTAAATGCCAGCCAGCTAGCCTCTGCTCGGGGAGTGACTCTCCCTCCTTCCCCGGCAGGCAGGGGTTGGGGCAGGACCGCAACGAGGCAGGAGCCGGAGCCACCAGCCCCGCGGCACGGCTCGGTGACAGCGGCAAGGCTGCTCTTGGCTGGGTGTAGGTGTAGGCACAGCCTTTGGCTCGGCGGGTGGCAGTCCCTGCGAGTCACCTGCCCCACGTCCCYGGCTTACGTAGGGTTTGGGGTTTTTTTTTTGCCTTGTGGCACTGCTCTGTACTTTGGACTTTGTTTCTCGCTGTTTTTCCCCGACTCCTCCTTTTTTTTTTTTTGCAGCAAAATGAGTTGCAGGCTCATTCAACAACACAATTAAGGGTTCAACCGTCAACGGCTTGTTGCTCTGGATTCCCCCCGGATGCAGACCCGCGTCTGCAGATGCTCCTGCACAGGGGCTTTCTGTGGGAGCGCGGGTGCAGCGGGGTCCCGGGTCCCGTGGGGGGGTCCGAGGGGTTCCCACAGGCAGGCTCCTCGCTGMCAGACTCGAGCTGCCCGTAAGCTCTCCGGGGTAGGGATGGTCTTTATCACTCAGTGTGTACAACCACCACCACGTGAGTGTTTTTCTCGAGGTGGTTTATTAAACCTTTATTATATTTATGTAGCTCCCAGGGTAATATGATCTGGAGTTAATTACTGGAGCCGGTTTTCTTTGTGAATACATCTGAAGAGTTTGTCAAAAGCCTGCGGTAGTCTTTTGCGCTCCTGTTTAACGGGATACAAATTTGGATGGTTCAGGGTAAACATCGGCATYAGGGGGGCTTGGGCAGGCGCCGAAGGGGAAGGGGAGCCCTGTGTTGCTTCGGGGGGGGCTTCGCCTCTGCACGGCGGCTCTGTCGGCAAAAGCCCTGCCTGATGATTTGTTGGGTATGGATGCAATGCTACATGGTGTCCCAGCCAGCCTGGGGTAYGGTAGCAGAGCACCTGGAAACTCCCGGTATGAAGGGGGCAAGGCAAGGAGAAGCCCAAATATTCAGGGTTAGAAGCTGACGCCTTACCGGCAGCCAGGGAGAGGAAGGAGGAGGAGGAATCCACTACAAAAATGTTCTCGAACATGGTTGAATGAGGTTGAGCAGCTCCAAAAGTGAGATTCTGAGAAAAGCAGTGCTAAATAAGGACAGGTAGCAGCCTCTGTCTGAAGGGATATTTTTATTGGGCCGGCAGCAGGAAGCATAATTTTCTTTAAATGACATGTATATCTAGAGTATGCTGTAATACAAAGTCAGCCAGTGCGGCCCTTTTTTAAAACGGGAAATTATATTTCATAATCCGTACAGCAAAATTCACTGGGAAGGGAACACAGCTGGTGGTGGGCAAGTGTTTCACAGCCGCTGGCTCGGGAGATGTTGCCCCGCGTGACGGCAGCGCTGATGGAAAATACCTGTTTTCTGCCACATCCCCACCAACCATGGGGCACATTTACCCCCTCTGAACTGTGCTGATTTAAAATAGGCATTTTGGTTCTTTTTCCTATGAACACGAGGTATCATTCATGGTCAGAATGAATATATGTTTGTACTGATGTGGCTGTAATTACAGTATTCTATAGGCATTGCATACAATGTATATATTATCCTTGTACCTCTGGCACTGCTGTTGTTAAGTGTCTCTTGATGCTTCAGTTAGAAAACTTGTTTTTTTCGGAGGTTTCTGACTTCCCATAAAAGTCTATTCTGGGCTGAAACTCTCTGTGCCAACTCTTAGGCCAAGATAGAAATTTCTTTTATGAAATTTTATTTTGAGCCAGTTTGAGTGGTGTTATAGAAAGTGGATAAGGTCAGAGAGTAAAATTGGTGTCTTGCATGCCATGAGCAAATCTGACTTCTGAAGAACTTGGGTTTTGCATAACCATTTATAGAGGTGCAAAATGCTGCCATTCTCACCAGCGGTTTTAACCCCTTTTCTTTCTACAGAGGTATAAATTGCTGTTGGTGTTGGTCTGTGCTTGATAATCATGCCCTGCTTTTGAATATCGGGGAAGTTTTTGGTGGCAAAGAGCTCGTGGCTTTGGCACCCTTCTCCGCCGGGTGCAGCTGCAGACTTGGAGCAGTTAATGCTGAAGGAAGTTGGGTTTCGCACAGTTTATTTTAGTCCCCTCCTAGCTCACAGAAAGAGACGGGTGCTCTGAATTACTGTCAAAGGGCTTCCCTGGCAGAGCATCTGGGCTCTAGTGTTAGATGATGCAAATGCATCATCTAGATACAGGTTTATTGATGCAAACACATCATTTCCAGTAAATGTGGGGTATAGCTCCTCTTTAAAGCCTGTTCTGTCTTCTTATAAGCCATTGCCTCTGTTCCGGAGGGTGGAATAATTGCTTACAGCTACCTGATTTCTGAGAATGAGTTTAACTGTTGGTGGCAACTTGTCTGATTAATTAAACCTAAAAAATTCTGGACGACCTGTTTTTTTAARAGCTTTATTTTGTTTTGATCTGGATGAAACCACAGCAGGTGAAGYGAGCTGGGAAGCAGCTTCCCAGCGGTTCCCGCTTGGTTTGTGCTRCGCCGGGCACCCCTGATGTTCCTAATGATGGACCGTGCCGCATGCTGCCTCCCAGCCGAACAAAACCGTAATGAAAAAAGGCACAAGCCCATTACTGTGGTTTTGTTCTCCCCCGCCTGTGCTCTGCTGAAGTGCTGGGCACTTGGGAAACGCTGTCTCCAAATAGAAGTGGGACACAATGGGGAACTCGGGTTTTAGCCTGTAATTTGGTTCTGCCCGGCACAGTCTCTAATAACGATCCCTCGAAGAAAGAAAAGAGCAGTTCTTCAATGCAGACCCTCAGCAGCGAGAAGGCAGGCTGCTGGCACGAGGCAGGAAACCTGGCGCCGGTCCTCGGCTGCAAGAGAATCGCGACCTCGGAGGACTTCAGCCACTGGTTTGGATGCAGGAGGAGCCCTGTGTCGGGTGAGAACATCTGTGCCCTCTGCATGACGAGAACATCCATGATTTACAGTATACATGCTGTTTCTTTTTTTATTTCTGCTTTCTGGAAAGCGAAGGTACTCTTGGATGCAGAAGGAGGAGCGTGCCGAGGACTCCCAGCGTCAGCAGCCCTTAGGTTGTGGTCGCTCCGTCTCCCCTGCGACAGCAACGTGCCCGGGATCRGGAGAGCATCTGCAGCAGAGAAAAGGCACAGCCAGTGCCCGAGCCAGCTGTCTGCATGAGAAAAACGGATCTGAACAGTAACAAGAAATGGGCCAGGGGCAGAACTCGAGTCAGTTAATAAGCAGATGGTAAATCCAACGGAAAATGTAAAATACTTTGGTTTTATCTGTATTTGAATCTGAGCAATTTCTGTGGCGGGCCTCTGGTTCTCAAAGGGCTCTGCAAARCTTTGATAAAAAGAGAAACAGTGAAAGAGCAGCTGCTTACCTGAAGCTTCTGAATCGCTGGACAAAATCGTTTCAGCATTCCTGGGCTTTTTGCAAACTCTCTGCTGAACGTGAAGAGCCATCAGAGCAGGCGCGCTCCTCCCAGCTGCGCCATAAAAGCCRTAGGGGACAGAAGGGCCACATCCACCAAACTGAAATTCGAGAATAATGTTCCAGCTCTGGCCATTTATTTGTTATCTCGATATTGAACTTGTTCTTCCCTCTCAACGCAGCACAAGAAAGGATGGGCAGAACCTCCCGTATTTGATTGCAAGAAATAAGAGCCTGCTCTGATGTAGGCATCTCCCTCTTGCTCTGTTCCACATCCAGGTGTAGCAGGTTTTGCACGGTCCTTTCACCGGCAGGATGAGCAGGGATGCTACCAAAGAATTTGGAAATGGTCCTTTGCCATTTTACTGCTCACTTTTTCTTTTTTTCTTTTTACATTAAAGGCTGAGTCACCACCTACTTAAAGAAAGGAAATTCAGTTACTTCACGTTTCCTTTCTGAAACACGACAGATTAGTGCACGAACTGCTGTTTCCATAATATCCTGTTCACTGAATTCCTTAGGTGAGCGCCTGCGCACAACTTTCTTTTTCAAAGAAATACTTGTGTAAGGAGATCCTTCATAAAGAAAGTGGAAGAAATGGCCATCCACGGTCTAGCAGGGAAGAAGTGCCATTCTGCATGTGCCACTGTGGCTTCAGAGCTCGTCAGGCAATGCAGAGAGTCCATCAGCCCAAAGTGATGAGAACTGGAAAAAATTCCCACTGCTTCGGCATGAGCTGTCAGTCATTCGGGTACGGAAGACAAACTGGACACTTACTAAGCACCGGCAAAATACGGAGTTCAAATGTTCAAGATTTCTTTAAAGTTTTGAATTCTATATTCGAAACTCAAGCTCTGCCTAGTTGCCTACACGGAGCAGAAACAGCATGCAAAGGAGGAGCTGGGGAGCCCGGACAACCCTGGCACCAGCGTCATCTCCTTTAACCGTAGGTGGTGGGTACCTGGAAACCGAGGACAGACTAACCGCTGGCGCAAGGACGCGATGGTGGGGCAGCCCTACAGCTGAAGGACAGCTTCTCCCACCTGGTATGAAAGTCCCCAGCCCATATCGCCAGCAGCCRCTCGGGGTTTGTTGGGCCGGGACTGTCACATCACCCTGCTGAAGCATCCCCTCATTAATTCCCCCTGTTCTTAAGAGAGTTTCAACTCAGACTTAACTTTTCCCGAATGCTTTGTTATTTTACCTTTTGTCATCAAACTCACAGAATTTAGTTTGTGCAACAACTSTTTCAACTACCGGAAGAAACATCCCAAACTTTCAAATAAAGGTGTAAACGTTACAGCCTGCTCCCTGCGCTGAGTTGTTTTGCCAGGTGCCAGCTTTGTTTGTTATTGGCTTTGATGCGGATRGAGAGACCCCCGGCAGCAGACCTGGAAGCCTCACCATTATAAGTAAAAACCGGTTTCCATAAAGAAAATCGGATCATCCGTACCTCCCAAACCTGCGTGCAACCCTTCGCGCAGCTTTGTTGCGTTTGGTRCCGCTACCTGGGTGTAGTTGCTTAGATCTTTATTCCAGTTAAAGAGATGAAATTGCTTGCTTTTGTCTTCCAAGTTCTTTGCTCAGAAGTATAAGTTGGAGAGGTTTCTGGTGTCCGCTGTTTGCAATAAGCAGTACCCATCCCCASCTCAGATGCAGACTCCTTTTGGCCTTGAACAAATTACATCACCCTTGGCTTTTTGCATCTGTAAGCRGAGATTATGTTTAAGGCACCTGAGCATGCAGGGCTGTTGTAGAAATTAATTAGGTAATGGTTTCAATGTGCTTTGAAGATGAAAAGCATTGCAGTACTTTAGGTGATAATTACTCTCTGGATGCTCTCTCCCCGTTGCGCGGGCTGGTTTTGAGACTCTCGTACTGATGCTGCTGCGCGTGGGCTCGGTGSCTCTCGGGCTGCAGCAGCACCCGGTACCATGGGTGTCCCACCCGTCTGACAGTAAAATGTATTTTAGGTGRTGTTATCTCCCCATATGACATAGCCCAATGTTTTGGAGCACCCGCATGTGAAACCGSTCCCATGCTCTGTGCAGACCATTTGCTTTTCCTTGCTATGAAGGGCGCCGAGGCGGGTTATTGCCGTAGACCCCGAGCTCTGAGCTCTTCCCTGGAAGGCCAGGGCTTGAGGTGAGCAGAGGTGTGAACCTATGAAGGAGGGATGGTTGTGCTAAAATGCCCTAAACTGCAAGGAGTTCAAAACTTTGCAGGTAGAACATGAATAGGAGTAGTTAAAACTCTTTTAAGTATAAACAGAGACCACAACAAACATCAAAGTGCCAGAAGAATTCAGCCCCAGACGGGCTTCTGTTCTATTTAATGCTAGATGGATGAAGATAAGAAGTTTTGGGGTTTTTTTATTGAAGTTCAAGTTATGCCATTGTATTTACTCAGTATTTACTAGGCAAAACTAAAGGGCATTATTTAATTACAGTACTTGTATCTAATGCTCTTTGTTAAGGTGGAAATTAATGAAAAAAAGAAAGTTTCCAGTTAAAGCAAGCCTTTCTGATGGCTTTTTTTTTTTTTTTTCCTAAGGGAAGTGCTAGCCTAAAGATTGGGTGGGATTTGATCATTTTCTGTATGTGATTGTCGTGGTTTAACCCCAGCCAGTAACTCAGCCCCACCAGCCGCTCGCTCACTCCCCCCCGCTGGGATGGGGGAGAGAATTGGAAGGGTAAAAGTGCGAAAACTCGTGGGCTGAGATAAAGACAGTTTAATAGGGAAAGCAAAAGCCGCGCACGCAAGTGAAGCAAAACCAGGAATTCCTTCACTRCTTCCCATGGGCAGGCAGGGGTTCAGCCATCCCCAGGACAGCMGGGCTCCATCACGCCTAACGGTGACTTGGGAAGACAARCGCCATCAYTCCGAATGTCCCCCCTTCCTTCTTCTTCCCCCAGCTCTATATRCYRAGCATGAYRTCATATGGTATGGAATACCCCTTTGGGCAGTTGGGGTCAGCTSTCCCGGCTGTGTCCCYTCCCAACTCCTTGTGCCCCCCCAGCCTGCTCGCTGGTGGGGTGGGGTGGGRTGAGGAGCAGAAAAGGCCTTGACTCTGTGTGAGCACTGCTCAGCAGTAGCGAAAACATCCCCGTGTTATCAACACAAATCCAAAAGATAGCCCCGTACTAGCTACTGTGAAGAAAATCAACTCTACCCCAGCCAAAACCAGCCCAGTGGGGTATCTGAAGAAGCCTGGAGCCACCACTGCTGGGCTGCTCCGCTCTCGGGGGACACCTGGTGGAAGCAGCCTCCTCCCCAAAACCTCCTCCCCAAAGCCTCCTTCCCCAAAACCTCCCCCCGAAAACCTCCTCCCCAAAACCTCTCCCTGAAAACCTCCTCCCCAAAACCTCTCCGTGCCAGCCCACGGGATTTCTGCTGCTCCGGGGCTGCAGCAAAAGGTGCCTGGACCTAACGAGGGCCCTGGGACCCGGGCTGGGGCTTGAATCCTGGATACTTCCAATAGGTGAAGGTGTGAATGCAAAGGCTTCTGCATGGCCCTGGTACCTACTCATGCAAACCCTCCCTTCCACTTCATACTGCGCTTTGAGGCCYTTTTCTTCTTTCTGCACGCGGACCCAGTCTCCTGATCTCAGTTTCCCAAGCAAAAAATATTGAGTCCATATTGTCATTCCCGAGCCGCGCTCTGTTACAGAGCTGCTTCAGCACAGGCGTGCACGACGCTCGCGCAGCTCCTCAGGTGCACAAAACCAGCTCAGAGAAGGAATTTCAAACACGGCTCCCTCAAACTGCGGTGCTCCTCTGCGGGAAGCCGAGCAGTCCGTCCTTGGAGGAGCAGAAGGAGCCGCACGGTTTCTTCCTGAGCACGCACGCAGCGTCTCTGCTGCAGGACTCCAGATGCTCAGCGACACCCCTGGGTTTCATTTGCGGCTCAGCCTTTCCCAGCAACTTGCAGGAGGCATTCAGAAAAACAAGCACGTCAGATCGCGCTCGCAGCACCGGCAACGGGGTAATTAAGATCTCAGTGGTTTTGATCGCATCCCGCTTGTGAGCAAAAGGCCAGTCGTAGACTAAGGCAAAGGGCCTGTCCGGAGGGTGACGGGAACACTCGCCGGAGGGGGAATAACTTGGTGGGAAACATCACGCACCATCGAGGCACCGAGGTAGGGAACCAACACACGTAAACGATGGGAATTCAGCATTTGTATTCAAAGTAGCATTTTCAACGCTTTAATTATGTTTTGAGTAATGCACTAAAATACCGGCGACCTTCCGGATGCAGCACTGGATGGATCTATAAACCTCCCGGCCCCCGGGCYGTATTCCCAGCCCTTTTCCTCCGCTCCCCACCGAGCCCGTGCTGGGAGGCAGGGGGGGTTCGCGGGAGGGGGGAGGTTCCCGAGAGGGAGAGGGGTCCCGGGAAGGGGGTGTCCCCCGGAGGGGGGTCCCGGGAGGGTCCCGGGAGGGAGGGGTCCCAGGGAGAGGGGGGTCCCGGGAGGGGAGGAGGGGGATGTCCCCGGAGGGGGGGGTCCCCGGTGGTGGGGGGCTGCGCTGCGGCCCCGCCCGGGTCCGGCGGGGATGCGCGGCCGGGGGCGGTGGGCAGCCCCGCTCCGCCCCGGGGCGGGGGCGGTGGGGGTGCGGCCCGGCCCCTCGCCCTGCGCCGGGCGGGGAGCGGAGCGGAGCGGGGCCGGTGAGTGCCGGGGCGGCGGCGGGGCCTCTCCCGGCCGCCCTCTGCTGCGGATGGAGGCGGGGACCGGGGCGGGGGGGSACGGCTGGTGGACCGGGGGAAGCGACCCCCCCCCGAGGGGTGTAAAACGGGAAGGGGAAGAAAAGGAGAGGAAGAGGAGGAGTTTTGCTGTACCTGCCGGTGCGCGTCATTACTCTAGAGTAAATGCTTTGGGTTATTTGTTTATCTATTCATTAAGGTTTCGTCGCTGGGCGGAAAGCGGTGAGGAACCGACATTTGGAGGGGTTGGGGGGGGGAAGGGAGGAATGGAAACCCGAAGGGGTGTCCTGCCCCCGCGCCTGCAGT
>JASVER010000025.1:4630644-4764787 GCA_030449065.1 Oceanodroma leucorhoa | reverse complement strand
GGGAAACAGCCCGGCCTGGCTTGGCTTTGCGTTATTTCATTATCCTGCAGTTAAATAACGACGAGTTTGGAGGGGAGCGTTCTGCGGTTGTTGGGCTTTATGGTGCTGGTCAGCCCGAGGCACGTCTGTTTCCTTTGGGATTCGGATAAGGAAGAAAATTCAGCCCATTTTTAAAATGCATAGATAAAGCATTTAGCTTAAATAATTTAAGACCAGTAAAAAGCACGTCAGAGTTTTCTCAAGTATCATTTAGGCTATTGTCTTCTTGCAGCAAGATCGATAATCTTGTTTTCTTATCTTTCTGCAGGTGTTGTTCACTGATAAGTTGTTTGTTTTTCCTCAAGCCGCAGCTCGTTTAGCTGAGGCTCCCCCCCCCCCCCTTGTTTGGTTGGTTTTTTTTAGCTTGAAAAACTAAATCACATAAACTGACCCTTAAAGACGATTGTCAGGTTGATGYCTGGGGAAGTGAGGGAAGTCTTCCTAAGCATCATCTGATCGTTATTCCCCCCCTGTAAGAAGCAGTAGCATCTCYGATGTGCAATTAAAGTACAAAACCAGTAATTTCCTTGAGATTGCTTTGATTGAGATGCCCACAAGTAGTTGTGTTTCAGCCACTTCTCCTGTCAGTACAAGATCATAAGGAAGTGGCTAAATTGTGGGGGACTTTTGCAGGTTAAGAGTATTTTCATTTTGTCCAGTATTACTCAAATAAATGTCTTGGCAGCTTCTTTTTTCTGCAGAGCCTATSTGTTCATTTTCCTCATCTGGAGTTTCTAGGAGGGTTTGGCATTTTTTTTGCCCAGATACAATTTTTCACCATTCAGGTGATACTTCTTCAGTATTCTTAATTGCATGTTATCTAGCTTCATCAGCTTATGTGGAGATGGCAGGTGTAACATCAAGAAATTAATTAACATTCTTAAAACGACCCTTCCTCCACCCTAGGTGATGTAAATTAAAGCATGGAAGTGTTCCAGTGAAGATGTGGAAGTATTACTGTTGGGTTTTTTCTATAACTGGATATAAAATAATTAAAGAAACAGTAACTGGCATTAGTGATTGGATCTGATTAAATCAGCATTGCCAGTTTTCTGGATTTCAATAAAATAGAGGAGTGTGACTGAGGGAAGGGGTTGCGGCTTTAATGCGGTCGTGTAGCAGGGACCTCGGTGGAGCTTCTCCTCTTGTAAGTGCTCTTGAGATGTGCTCCTGAAAGCAAACAGTGGAAGTCCAAGCACTTAACAGGACACGCTGTGAGCAGAGGGGAGAAGCGCGTTATTTTTTTACGACCTGTAAGCTGCTGCTTTTGATTATTTTTAAAACGCTCTGCTGTCATTTTGAAGCATTTCTTGCTTGAAAATATCCAGAGGACTTGTATGCGTTTTTCCTGCAAGAATTAGTTATTGGCATAGGCTGATGTTTAAGCATTTTGTGTTTTGGGTTGGTTTTTTTTGGGGTTTTTTTTTTTAATCAAAGGAAAAAATTTTATTTTATTTTTGGAGTAGATTCAATGGGCTTTTATCGGAAGCACTCTAGGTGGGATCTCTTCCAAGGCATCGCTTTCGGTGATGTGCAGCTGTGTCTCCCGCAGATCCTCGCTGCGTGTGCCTGCTGGGGGTCACTGCCCGGTGGGGGACCCCCACACCCAGCGAAGGGAGCCGTCAGCAGTGGGTTCGGTTGTTTGCGGACGCCTTTCCCCACCTCTCCTCCCTCCTACGCGCAGAGAAATGCAGGCTCTGGTAGAGCTGTCTGTCTATAAGCAGTTGGTGTATTTGAAGTTCTTCAGGCGCAGCTCGTAGCAGCGGTGCTGACATCTGAGCAACCTCGTGTGTTTCTTTAGTTAGATGGTGTCTGTACTCCAAAAATAGATTTCCGTATTAAAATACAGCTGGGGAAGGAAGCTTGAGCCATGTGTTGTCTAACAGATAGGGGAGAAACCAGGTCCTGCCGCAGAGCCGCTCGGAACGTGCGGTCACCAAAAACATCAGTCTGCTTTTTGAATAAGCGTTGCGAGCTGTAAAACCTGGAATATGGATAAATTCTTAAAATCTGTGCTGTCCTGTGGCTGAAATGTTGAGAAATGAGTCAGTTGTTCACCTTGCTGCAGGTGGGACTGACGGGGGGAGCGGTCGGGGAGCTGGAAGGGGTGGTGGCCAGCAGACCTGCGCTAGGTCTCCTGCTGTCTCTGCTGAGCAGCTCACGGTTATATTTCAGCTTCACAGGTTGAAGGTTCCCCGRCATCTTCAACGGAGAGAGATGTGGATTGACCAGTGACACCGAACCTCGGACAGCAAGGTGGTGGCAAAACTGGGGATAGAAACCTGGTGGTTCCCCAACCTGCCGTCCCTCACCAGGTGGGTCCTGGTGGAATGGGATGCTCTTTCCTGGAAAAGCATTTTCAGTTTGATTTTAATTTTTTTTTTTTTTTCCCCCAAAAGATTATCTTCAGCTGTGCTATGCAGCTGGCCTAATGAAAAGGTAAAAAAATAATGAAAAGGATAATAAGTAGCATTGGATCTGCTCCAGAATGAAAAGGGGTTACTCATGGTAAACTGAACAGTTTGCCTGGGGTGAGATGGCTCTTGGTTTTGGATGCTTCGGTTTGRCTGGCTGCCCTGAGCTCGCGTGGTGGACACTGGAGTTGTGCTCCGAGATAAATACTTTGGTTTGTAATTTATGTGTAGCAAAATGAAAATAAGCCCAGTCTCGAGTCTTGTGAGCTTGCGTGGAGCTGATCCTGGTTTTGGGTGGATGCTCAGGTGGCTTCCCGAGGCCTCTCCCAGCCAGTGTCCCCAGCGCTCCCGGTGCAAATCAGTAGTGCCAATTTCTTCATGTAACGGGCATCTAGCATATATACTGGAAGGCATTTAAAATACTAAAAATTGAAAATGAAAAATTTATATGAATATATAAAAATATGAGATACTGAATGCTGTAACTGCCCGGCTTTTGCTTTTTAAATTATTTTGTCATTTAATATAGATTTGGTTTTTGGTTTTGTTTTGTTTTTTTTTTTTCCTGAAACAAACTAGTCGTGAAAAATGGCACCAGCTACTCCAAGAGAAGCAGGAGTGTGGAGACAAACCAAAGCTCTCCTGTTCAAGAACTGTCTTATTAAGTGTAGGACTAAAAAAAGCAGCGTGCAGGTAAGTGGAGCGCTTGTTTACTGCTGCCTTCGTGTCTGCAGTTATTCTGCATTTAAGTGGCTCCTGACTCGGMGGTAATGCTCAGTTTTATTACAATGTTTCTGAAGCTTCAAGGTCTGCTCTGAATTTTGGTTTGAAATAGGCTTTTTCAGAAGGTATTTTGTTGTATCCTRATGTGTAAGGCATTATCCAGAAAACATCCCTGAATTAATATTGCAATCTTAGTGTGCTTTTAAAAACATTTGCACCCGTAACTGAGCAGTATAGCAGGATTAGACCTTTTCAAACCATTTTTATCTCACGGTTTAGCCCTGTGCATAGGTGACGYATATGATACTTTTAAGATGGATTTTGAGGTGAAGAACAGACAGCTTGGCTGGGCTGGTTTAATGGTTCATGGTTTGTGTTTTGCTGCTTTCCAAATAGCATAAGTTTGCTGATATTTGAAGCATGTAGAATTATCCCTTTGTACCTTAAAATGGCTTCTTAGGCTACCAATGCATGCAGTTACAATCCTGCTTCAGTGCCAGAGAAGGATTTGGCATTAAAATTACTGTTGCAGTGAAAAACGTGCAGGGAACTTGACAGTCAAGTAATTAAACTCACAGTCCCTCCTTTAAGCTTCATGTAACTAAGATAAACTTTTGGAAATTCTTGTTTCTACGACTGCTCTTTGAAGTTTTCATATTTATTTCTTTCTTTGTGCAGGAGGTYCTTTTCCCACTCTTTTTCTTGTTTTGGCTAATTCTGATGAGCATGATGCATCCGCACAGGAAATACGGCGAGGTCGCCAACACCAACCTCGGCACCCTGGATACCTCCGTGCTGGTGAATTTTGTCATCGGATACACACCGCCAACCCGAATGACACGAGAAATCATGAGGAAAGTGGCTTCTGATAACTTCGAAGATGGTACTCGGAACCCCAGCATATTTTTTTTCTCAGTATATCTCATGCCGTGGCTTGTGTTTGAAGAGGGAGCTCACTGTTGCTGCTGCTGATAGAAAAAAAGGCATTTCTTTTCCATCGCAGATAAAGAACAGACTGTGAAGATGGTTTTTTGTTTATTTTTTTTTTCCTTGGTTGACAAATGTTCTGGCACTGCCATCTCAAAGTGGTTCGCATTCTCTTGTGGCAGCCAACAAGTGTCATGTGGCTGCAGGAAGGGTTTTCGGAGGAGCCAAACGCAAAGTCCAAAAGGCCCCTGAACAGCTCTGGGGCTAATTAGTACTTGTCCTGTGACATCCTGGGGCAAACTCAGGAGATGATACTGTCCTGCAGATATAGTAGCATTTTCTATGCTGTTGTTACTATCAAAACAACATTTTAAATTTATTTTTTTTTAAATGACGATTCCAACTAACACTGTGTCATTTTTTGAAGGCAATTTTTCTTTCTTTTTTTTTTTTTCTTTTTTATAAAGTGCTTCGCTTGCACAGCTGGCCCATCTAGTGGGAACTTATCTCTCCAAAACCACTCTGATGTATTTTTAGTTTGGCATCTTTGATTCTCTTCCCTGTGGTTCGCATGCTTCGAGGGTACCGTGGAGAAACAGCCCAGCCCGAGAGCTGCATTTCCCTTACGGGTGCCCTCGGCTGCTTTGAGCAAACGGTTCCGCTTTCCKCCTTCGCAGCCCATCTCCCTCCTGCCCTCTGCTGAAACCAGGGGCAAAACACCACGTCTTCATATGTTTAGCCCTCTGCCCCGATGTAATCTGCCCTTCTTGAAGAGCGCTGGTGCTGGAGAATAAGCTCTCAGGCAGCCGGCGGAGGATTGGGGCACAGAAGCTCTTGGAGCAGCAAAAAATGGGGGAAGAAGGGGAAGGCTCGGGGGTAGGTTTGATTTACCCACCCTGTTACTGAGCGACACTCCTGCAGCTTTCTGTTCAGGAAAATACTTCCTTTACTAGGATAAAAATACAACCCTATATATATCCAAAAYCAAATAAATCATTAATTATTAGCATGACGCTTCTTTAAAACAGACTTGCACAGTTTCTCTTCCTTCTCTAAATCAACGTGATAATTTCTTCTCTCTCGCAGGCCTCCTCACGGAGGAGTATTTAAGCGAAGAGGAGCTGCAAGAGGCTAGTGCTGTCAAACCCTCAAACTTCGTGGGTGTGGTGTTCAACGATGCCATGTCCTACCAGCTGAGGTTCCCCGATTCGGTCGCTATGTCTTCTATTTATATGGAATCGAGAGGTAAACGTGCACGCTTATGCGTCCTCTGTAAGGGGATAAACTGAAAAATCGTTCCCTCTTTTTCTTTTTTGGCCTGATGTTGCCTGTATTGGTTTATGGAAGTTGTTTCCACCATTTATGAGGGATCATCTCAAGCTGCACCATCTTTACAATGGGGATAGGACAGCTGTAACTCCAGCTTTTTGCATTGTAAAATGCCTTGTTTTATTCTGCAGCCAGTTGCTCCAACCGGCGGAAAGGGTGTGAATCGGTAACGTACTGGAGCTCGGGATTCACGGCTCTGCAAGCCTGCATCGATGCTGCAATTATACAGGTAAGTCTGAACAAACAACGTAGGAAACCCG
The DNA here is from genome assembly GCA_030449065.1 of Oceanodroma leucorhoa. NCBI lineage: Eukaryota > Metazoa > Chordata > Aves > Procellariiformes > Oceanodroma > Oceanodroma leucorhoa. The sequence goes on along the minus strand of JASVER010000025.1, from coordinate 4,759,095 downwards.
AGGAAAGTTCAACTCTGTGGGCTGCCTTGGCTCTGGCTGTTTTTGTGATGTTGTCCATTGATTGTGTAAAATCCCGTATCAAAAATTAGCTTGGATCCGATGAGCAGGCAGAATATTTCACGTGTGTTTTGCCATATTTTGTACAGAAGTGTTCTTGTCCGGTTGAATAATGCAGACATTTGTCTTCCTTTGTGTCCGAATGAGCCTGAACCATACATCACAGCAGTCGTCAAAACACGAAGGCTTGACAGTGCTCACCCCAAAATACTATTTAAGATGCTGTACCAAAAGGGGCTGCAGAATTTGCCTTACTATTTTATTGTCAGTATTTGTCAGCAATGCCCTTTTCCCTATTTCTCTCCCGTCGCGCCGCTCGTGGTGAGAGCGATTCTCATCTTTTTAGGTGATAGGTATTGCAAAATTGTTCATTTTCTCTCCAGGTCTTCAGATATTCTCCAATTCCCCTGCTTTTGGACTGGGATTTGGGGACAGCAAGGTTTTGGAGGCTCCAGATCTCTCCCTGTCAGCGGGAATGGAGACCGGGCTGAGCCGGGGTCGCTGCCGCTGGGTGGGATGGGGCTGTAAAATCAGGAAAATGCAGCAAAAATAACTCTTCCTTCTCTCCCTTTCAGYTGAAGACTAATCAATCGGTTTGGGAACAACTTGAATTGACGAGAGCAATGGTCATGGGAGAGGCTGCGGTGGTGGAAATAGATAATTTTCCTCGTGCGATCATTTTAATTTACCTAGTGATCGCTTTCTCGCCGTTTGGGTATTATTTGGCAATTCATATTGTGGCAGAAAAGGAGAGGAAGTTGAAAGAATTCTTAAAAATATTGGGACTTCATGACACTGCCTTTTGGTATGTGAGTGTTTGGTATAACCCGTTCTTTATAAAAGAAATATAAAATACATAAGGAAGTATTAAAAAACTTTCTAGGAAAACTCCTCTATCCCATCCTCCAGTTTTTTAATTGTTTTCAGTCTGATTAACTGAAAACAGCCTAAAAGTGAGATACTCTGTAAAATCTAACATAGAGATACTTGCAGTATCATGTAAATAAGATTTTAATAAGTAAATACCAGAGTAATACTGTTGCACTTATGCATCTAAAGTTACGCCAGACTTGGAGGGATTAAATGTGATGATGTGTGAGATTTTTCTGTAGTTTGTTTTTTACTGTTTTTAAATATTTTTGGCTCAGTAGCTCCTTTTCTGGAGGCTCAACAGGTAACCTGCAGCCTCTCTTCAGAGCTTAGCAGCAGTTTCCCCGACACATAATTAAATGACTCTAACTCTATAATTTTAACATGGTCAAAGCAACAGGTTTTAATTTATTTCCTTACCGTGATGGAAATTATCCTGTGCAATATGATGGGTTTTTTTTCCCAAATGAGAGGATGTACTGATTGGAAATCATTGATAGTTGCAGAGGTAAAAGTGGGTTTAGCTTTGCCCTTCGCCGCAGCGGCCGACAGCGTTTTAGCATCTTTCCCTGCTGCACCGTAACAGCCAGCTGGGCTTGTCTGGGTTACTGTCTTCTGGTCGCTTTTGKTTTATTTCTGCACCCAAGCTCTTTTCTGGCAGTCGGTTGTTTGTCTGCGGTACGTCCTTGGTGACAAATCTTATTTAGTGGAGTCCTTCACCCGCAGCGTTGGTCCGCYGTCCCCYCTCGCCCATCAGCATTGAGCATCTCTGGTCCGCAGAAAATCATTTTACTTTTCCCAGTGTGAAATGGAAGCGATCTGCAAAGGCAGGCTGGTAATGCAGCTTTGATCRAATATATAATCACTGAATATAAGTCGGAAACTTGCTTCTGGGGAAGACGGGTAATTTTTTACTACCTGCACACAAACCGCCCTTGTTTCCTGAGGTCAGAATTGCTCACAGACTTACAGCTCTGTTTTTAAAAAGAAAAGGATTTTATTACCCTGCCCAGCTACTGGAATGACAAGTGTATTAAATTTTAAATAGAATTTCTTTAATTATTGAAACCTACTACTCAGTTACCCTYTTTTGGTTATATCAGGGAATTAATTATGCAAGTTAAAAAAAAAAAAAATCATGAATCATCTAATTGTGTATCTTTTTGATGCCGTGGGTATTGATGTGTGTGCTCTAATGCCCAGAACAATTACAGGGATGTTTACAAGAGCTCTTTTTGTTTGAGGGCTCTTGTTTTGTTGCAAGCTTGTCCTTTGGTGCAGCTGTCTGGAATATTAAAGAATGGTAGTTTTAGCTGGTTTTGTGTGTGAATAATTCAGGCTGGGAACTCATTGACTGGTTTCTGTTCTCTTTTTTTTTTTTTCCCCCGTTTTGCTTCTAGGCTTTCTTGGGTGCTGCTCTACATGAGCCTGATTTTTGTCATGTCCATTCTTATGGCGGTGATTGCGACAACCTCTTCCCTCTTTCCCCAGAGCAGTGCCTTTGTGATATTTCTCCTTTTTTTCCTGTATGGAATCTCTTCAGTAAGTATTCCTGGTCTTGTTGAATTGGGCCATCCCATCCCTGTGGTTTTTTTGTTGTTGGTTTGTTTGTTTGTGTTTGGTTTTTTTTTTTTCCCCCCTTCCCATCTGATCTTGTTCTCTCTGCTAAAGCATTTGGAACAAATGTCGCTACTGTAGGACCGAGGGGTGGTGGGTACCTTACCTGGCTCTGGTTTGGGTTGTTGGACAGGTCTGGACCGTCACTCGGAGAAATATCTTTCCTTACTGAAATATCTGAATTTATAACCATCTGTCTTTGAACTGAATACACTGTRCAGCACCGTTTTGAAGTCCAAAACCATGCCCTCTTCTAAACATTTGCAGTTATATAGTGTAATGTTAAAATCCTAATTAAAGGTCAGAGAATTAATTTATGCAGCAGATTGCTTGTCTGAGTTCATAAGCAGCCAGTGCAGAAATAGTTATTTACTGTCTGTCATTTACGGAAGGTGTACTAACCGGGGTGTGTGTGCACGCTCAGCCATGCGGCTCCTTATTTCTCTTTTATAATTTTTTTCTGTCACCTGGCATCTTCGGGAAATCTGTCCCTCCCGATGGTGTTTTCGTAGGGAAGTGTGGATGTGGGTGAATGCTGTAGTGACTATACCAGGAAAATGATACGATTATCAGAGGCAAAATTGAAGCTATGGTCTTTTTACTTCAGTCTTTCTATACCCTGTATTATTATTTTTTTTAATATAGTACCTTCTTATATTTTTTAAATCTGTGTCCTTAGGTTTACTTTGCACTTATGCTGACACCTCTATTTAAAAAGTCAAAGCACGTGGGTATAGTGGAGTTCTTGGCGACGCTGGCTTTTGGGTTTGTGGGCCTTAATATTGTTCTGCTGGAAGATTTCCCCAAGTCTTTCGTGTGGATCCTCAGCCCCTTATGTCAGTGCAGCTTCTTGATCGGTGTCGCGCAGGTAGGTAACCTTCTCCTCCGATTGCAACCTCATCATGCTCCTTGGTCTTGCATCATTTTCAAATAGGTAGTGATGCAGATTTTCTTAAATTTTTTTTTTTTTCATAAACTGATGATGGTGGGGAAAAATGCCTGTTTTAATAGCTTCCCRTGGCAATTTAATATTGAGTAAAATACAGTGCACCATCAAGCAACTGTTATTCGTTGTTGTGATCCCGGTCGCTTTTTCATTATTTTATTTTTTTTTTTTTCTGTTGCTAAGTTTTACACCGTGCTGTCGTGTCTTTCCAGGCTGGTACAGTGCCAGGTGTAACATCTCCATTTGTCTGTGTTTGTTGGCAGGTCATGCATCTAGAAGATTATGAAGACGGCGCAACATTTTCGAATCTAAATCACGGTCCTTACCCACTCTACATCTCTCTTATTTTATTGGTGCTGGATAGCATATTTTATCTGCTTGTAGCTGTCTACCTTGATCAGGTTATCCCAGGTATGTTCATGAGGAAAATCGAACGGAACTGTGCTAGCGTCACCGATTCCTGAAGTCCTGAGCCCCCAGGTTGAGRCGGCTGGTGCAGCTGGTGGCATTTCTGACTTAACTTCAACTGCGGAGAGGGGAGATGCTGCTGTTTACAAATATGTTTTACGCTGTGACTCAGAATACTTTTAGCTGAAAGAGTTTATATTCTGTTAAAGCTGTGAGATGTGAGGAGGGGTGTTAGCATGTTTAGAATTGATGGCCTTTAGGTAACGCCAGTTAAACTTTGTTTCCCTCTTTTTAAAGGAGAAAGCTTCCTTACTGGGTTAACTACTGCCTCAGCCTTTGCAATTTGCTCTTACAGCGTTGAAAATCAAAGACGACTATGCCTGTTCCAGACCTTTCCTTGCGACAGCAGTAGTTTAACATGAAACGTAGAATAAAGTTGTTAATCTTGCGACTAATGCCTGGTTAAGCCCTTCAGCTCCCTTTGCCTCTGATCCCTCTGGCTTTATATTGCCMGTATAGTCACTGTTCTTTCAGCGCTGGGGATTTCTCTTGCGTAGAAAGAGATTTGCACATATATTTAAATACTTAGCAAGACAGGAACCTGCTAGCGGTGTTGATGGGAACCGTGGCTTAAATGCAGATCATGTAAACTTGGCTGACGAAATCCCTCCAGAATGGAGGTGTGGGCTGGCGCCTCAACTTTTTAGCAGGATAGCTCATGGCTTTTATAGCTAAAACCCRAAAGCTGAGGAGTATCTGCAGTTAGTGTTAAGAAATTGTCTTCTTCCCTTTACTCCTCAGGGGAGTTTGGACTACGCCGCACGCCGTTTTTCTTTATGAAGCCCTCGTTTTGGTCAAAGCACAGAAAAAATTACAAGGAGTTGTACGAGAGCAGCGTCAATGGCAGTTTAAGTTTCAGTGAGATAGTTGAACCCGTGCCTTCTGAATTTCAGGGGAAAGAAGCCATCAGGTACGATTCCTGCCCTGTCCCACGTGCGGTTTAGCAAACCTGGGTCTCTGACATTTAATTTGAAAATCACTCTTGTTTCTCCAGTCGTTGGATTCAAATAGCATATGGTATGCATTGCAGAGTCCTCCACACGCACACAGCACGGCTAGTTTCCATTTTCAGTGAAGCCCCATCAACGACATGGATGTTCTCCAAGGATACATCACTGGGCTTAAAGAAAGGGTTTGTTTGTGGATTGTATTCCTTCAGTTGGAGTCCTCTCAAAACTGGACAGTTTTCCATTTCCTCAGTTTCACTGAGGCCACGAGAGGCGTAAGCGGTTGCAGATGTTGAAACGCCTACTCTTCTGGGAGGGTTTAGTTCCTGGTAACACACATTTGAGGAGAAAAAGCTGAATTCTGGGTTTGCGTGAAGGCTGTTGTGTTCTCCATGGGCTAGAGGAGAACTTCATGCTGGTTTTACCCAGCTGCCGTATCTAAGAGGGTAGAACAAAACTGAAAAATAGATGTCCATGCTCTCATCTTTCACCTTGCGTTTTGTGTCACCTGTTGCCTTGCATCTGGACTGTCAYGTATTTTTAGTGCGTCTCAGTATCTTCCTTTTTTTAGCCCTTGTTTCCATCATTTTCCAATGGTATAGCCTGATGTGAGTTGAGGAACTCTGCGTCTTCACTCCTTCTGGTTGGCTCCGCTAGCCTCAAATAAATATTTGAGCTTAGTGACCAGAACTAGTCTTGTGTTGTCTGCGCTATCCATGTCTCTTCGGGCATCTGCCATAGGTTGAAGGGTCCAGTTTTAATCCTGATATTCACATGAGAACATTGTCGCCGTTTTTTGCATTATTCATCCACCCTGGACTCTTTCCATAGCATCCCTCCACCAGCTCTCCATCATTTTCGCACTATCTTGGCATCTTTACATGTACAGGTTTTGTTTTCTTTCCTATCCAGTTTTCCTCCCTGCTATTCACACCTGTAATCCACTCCCCATCCCCGTTTTCAGGGTGGCCAGGCTTCCAAAACCCACCCTTCACATGGTGCCTTCAGATAAACTGGTTGGTTTTTTCATTTTGAAAAACGGYGGGGCTGGAAGGAAGGTTTTTACCTTTCTTGGAGAGAAGGATACCTGGTTTCTTTTGCCTAACTTTGATCAAGAGCTGTCAGTAATCACGTCTTTGGAGTCTGGTGTACTAATACCTATTTTCCATATCCTGTCTGTTGAGTCTTCTGTTGTATTGTGAAATTACTGGGGAGTAGCTGGGCCCTTTTCTAGCTTGGGAAACCTCTAGTGCATTGTTCTACCGTGTGAAAGAAACACAGATTTGAAATAATTTGGTCTCTCATCATAAGAAACAAAAGGTGATGAGAAAAAGCTTTCTGATACCAGGGTGGAGATGGGCTAAGTTCTCCGACAAGATCCCTGTCTCTTGACTTGCCTCTATGGGTGTTTAATGTGTCTAGTGCCACTGTAGCATGGCTGTCTTGTGCCYGTTGCTGAGTGTTGGTCATTCAAAATGACATATAAAGATCCTAAAATAGTTTTATAAAATGCCATGTCTTCTTTCAGAATCAGCTGTGTTCAGAAAACATTCAGGAAAAAGGGGGAAACTGTGGAGGCTCTCAGAAGTAAGAACATTTTAGCTTTTTAGCTGCTTATCAGATGCAGAGGAGCAATAGCTGAATTGTTGAGTGGTCTTTTGTGTTTGTTTGGGCTTTTTGGTTCCTTTTAGTGGGGTGGGACCTTGGAGCATGAATGCCAGATGTGCTTGTGTGTGTCCTCCRTCACCGCTTTGGCAGTAATCTTGTTTCACGTGGCACCCCGAAAAGAGGAGCCTTTCCATCACTAAAGAAAGCCTGCTGACGTCGTCCCCGTTATTCCTCCTCTGCCCGTGCCGTTAATGATACGATCTTCCCTGCCCCATCTCCCTGATCTTTTCACCTCCTTTCCCCGTGTGGCTTTTAAACGCGGCCGCCCCGCAGGGACTGTCCCAGCCCCGGCGGTCCCGTGCCAGGCTGGGCTGTGGAGGTAAGGCGTCCCTTGGAAGAGAGGGTAAATGCATACCCCATATGTCGGTATTTGAATTTGCCTCGGCGGTAGGAGCCGGCTCCGGCTGCCACAAGCSCGTGGCTAACGTCTCCTCTTTCTCTTGTGCCTGCCTCGGGGACCAGATTTATCCTTCGACATCTATGAAGGTCAGATCACGGCTCTGCTCGGGCACAGCGGGACCGGGAAGACGACGCTGATGAACATCCTTTGCGGGCTGTGTCCACCGACGGACGGTGAGCTGCTCGGCGTTAGGAGTTCTGAGCGCCTTGCTTTTGAAAACCAAAGCTGGTTTTCAGATAACCTTTGTGGTTATGTCAGSATGCGCCACATTTTTTTCTCTAGATAATGTCTGGAAGAGTCCACTTTAGATTCATGTCCATGCTATCCTGCTCTCTGGCTGTAAAAACCCTCTCAGTTGATTGCTTCTGGATTTTTTTTTTTTTTTTTAGGGTTCGTCTCTGTCTATGGGCACAAAGTCTCTGAAATCGATGAAATGCTTGAAGTGCGACAAATAGCCGGCGTGTGCCCCCAGTCCGACATACACTTCGATATATTAACTGTGGAGGAGAATCTCTCCATATTTGCTGCAATTAAAGGAATCCCGCAGAATGATTTGATACAAGAGGTAAGTCAGCTGGGCACGGATATTGTCTTATATGTTCATTTTTAACCTGTAGGGCAAAATAGCTTTATATTGTACAGATATTTCCTTAAGAGAAGTTTGCAGGGGAATAYTACTTTACAGTATAACAGACAAGAAGGCAGAGTACAGACAGRTGTTTTTACACAGATAAACTGTTAAATTTTCCTAGGAAGCTAAAATGCTCCTGAAACATTTTAAATTCAAGCATTTGTGTTCAAGTAGAGACACCTTTTAACTTCTTCAGGTTTGCTGGAGCTTAAGACCYTGCTGTGGATGTACAGGTTCGTTAGCAGGGTGCGCAGTTCAGATACAGAATACGCTGTGAATTAGGAACAGTTCATTTGAATGTTAATTGTTAATAATCTGGTTAAAAAAATGTATAGCTTTTTTTAACAATAAACGTGTTTATGTTTTAAAGGTACAGAAAGTGTTGTTGGATTTGGATATGCAGCCCATCAGAGACAACCAAGCTAAAAAATTAAGCGGGGGGCAGAAAAGGCGGCTGTCGGTGGGAGTTGCTGTTCTCGGGAACCCAAAGGTGAGTGTGAGGAGGCATTCCCGACTTGGTGTCACTGATACACCCAAGGGTTGATGTCTCATGACAAAACTGATTAATGCAGATAATAATATGTAAGATGCAGAAATTATTGCTGTGAGCAACTCTCACTCCCCCCCCCCCCCCCCCCCCCCCATTTGTGGTTTAAACAATTAAAATCACTTCAATAACTCAATTTTTATGCTTGAGGTTGTTAATGGCTTAGGTAATGGCAGTAACTCTGGATTTGATCTCTTTGTGAAATAAATAGCGTGACAAGTTTTATGTCKTTTCTGGCAGGTAACGTTTAGCCCCCAACGGTGACACTGTCGGAGACTTTCCTGGCAAAGCCGTCCAGGCGCTTGGAGCCRGGACGGAGCCAGAGAGCTCTTTTGTGTTACAGATCTGTTATTTCTGGCCYTTAGGAATGGGGACTGCTTTTAGATCTGTATGTAAAAATGATGCATGTGACAGTTCACTGGGATTTTAAAAGCATGTGTGTATATTTAACCATCCCTTAATAGGAGGAGTGAATCCATAGCTAAACGTCRTTGTGTTAGAATAAAGCAGACTACGGCATTAACTTACTATATGATTTTTCCATTTGTCACAACAGGAGAKGAATTTATTCAAAGCTTAGTGAAGACAGCTGCCTTGCTTACTTGAGGATGTTTCCTACATGTTTTAGAGGACTAACTAGCAGGTTTCAAACAAAAAGCCTTGTATCTGTTACTTAGGTGGGATTTCCCGAGGTCAATACCTTGCATGTGGATATGGCTTTGCAAACGCTTCTTGTTTTTGCACAAAGGTTTTACTGCTGGATGAGCCGACTGCGGGTATGGATCCGTGTTCGCGGCACATCGTCTGGAACCTCCTGAAGAACAGAAAAGCGAATTGCGTGACGGTTTTCAGTACCCACTTCATGGACGAGGCGGATATCCTCGCCGGTGAGTCCTGCTGCCACCCCCGGGGTACCAGCCCGGGTACCCTGTCCCTGGGCGATGGTCACGTTATAGAGCAAAAAGTGATGCTTCTCTAAGCGTGGTATATGCCTTTATTGGAAATATATAGTTGGTCCTTGGAGTAAATTGACAGTCCTCTGATTTCTTTTTTTTTTTTTGTTTCTAGATCGTAAAGCTGTGATTTCTCAAGGGATGTTAAAATGCCTTGGGTCTTCTCTCTTTCTCAAAAGCAAATGGGGAATTGGCTACCGCTTGAGGTATTCTTTTTGTGTGATACCTGTTACGTGACATCATGTATCTTTTCTTACTGTTTTCTGTTGAAATCTGTAAGGTGGCATCCCCTGCCCCCAAAAAAGATCCTTTTATCACCTCCATACTGAACGTTTGGTGCTCTGCTGGCTGCTAGTTCCGATGCAGGCGTAAGGAGAAAAGCAAGCTTTAAAAATCCRATTTCTCGTCATGCCTTTTCTTAGTATGCACATCGATGCCTATTGCAACACGGAAGCTACAACCTCGCTGATAAGACAGCACATCCCTGCCGCCAGCCTGATCCAGGAGAACGCCGAGCAGCTGGTGTACACCCTGCCGCTCCGGGACATGGACAAGTTCGCAGGTATTGAGGTTTTTCTTCTGCTGCAGGCTTGAATGGCTGCAGAAGAGAAATCCGTCAAGCGCGGCTGTAGCCCGCAATTCTTGTTCAACTGTCGCTTCTGCATTTATGTGGTTTTATACGTATTCGTTGTTCGGCTGATTTGGCTGATACTCAGTCAGGGAGGTCTTTCTCAGGCGAGTGGGGAGCTCGTCGCCTCCTCCAAGGGGGCTGTGGTGTGTTATGGGGGATGTGGGTACCCGACAGCAAGCGCTGGGGAGATGCCTTTGGCAGAGACCCTTTTGTCCGAGAATCCCCTTGTCCTGCAGAAGCATCATCTTATTGCAGAGCGTTTTAGTGAGCAGGGCAGGAAGCCAGAAARTCTTACAATAATCAATCCCCCTTGTTGCGAGCCGCAAAGAGCACTGGTGTTCGCTGCCTTAAAATTCAGTGGTGAGARGGAACGTGGAACGGACGTGTTGGTTTCACTAGATGGCAGCAATTATCTGATCAGTCCTACACGGGGCTGCTTGTTCATCTCCCAGGAGAAAATGGAAGAAACGGCGTGTCCTTCGCRCTATGTGGAAAGCCAAGGGAGAATCAATACTGATGTGAATGCGGCTCRTATTTCATAAATGCTTTTTTCCCTGTTGCATTTAACAAGTTAATAATTTATTAGCTTTACCTTTATTAGCCACTGTGTGTGCTTTTGAGAAAGAGGTGTCTTTAYGCAAGACTGAATCAATTCCCCGGAACTATTTTAAGGAGAAGCCGAGGTTAGGAATGTGCCTYAGCCACTGGGGCAGAAGAAATCGCGGAGATCTGATGAGCATCGTTGGGTACCTGACTGCTTTTCCCATTTTACACATTTGCGTTTCCCTTCAATGTGACCTTGGCTCTGAAGCTCCTCATCTTGTCAAGTCCTTCACTCCATAGGACTGGCAAGAGCCCAATAGCATTTTTTATCCCAAGGTCTAATAAGTGCTCTCACTCTGAACATCATTTTGGTCTTCAAGCTATGCGTGCTGTCCAGGATCTCCTGCCCAGTTAAGCTGGCTTTACAGATCTGGGTATTTATATATATATAAAAAAATTACTCAGTGGTTTTATTTGGAAAATCTCTTCRTGCCTGGGCAGGGATCTAGGTAGGACGAGCTGTCCTGCAGTCCCTGTGCGGGAGGCAGCTCTGAGCCCACGAGCTTTAGGACGCGGAGGTGGTTTTCATAAACACTACAGCTTCGGGAAAACATGTCGTGTTTCCCATACCTGACCACAGAGGTTGAAGTTTTGTGCTAAATCTTATCCCAACCTTGGTTCTCAAGCCATGACCTCTGTCTTCATAATTAAGCAACCATATTTACACGTCGCCTGCTGTTTAGAGTACTGTGCGGAAGGCTTTAGGGATGTCTCTGAGGGGCTTGAAGATCTCTCGGGAAGACGATGTAATCCTGTTTCGGGGCAACCAGTACGTTTCACTTCTGTCCCCAGGCTTGTTTTCTGACCTCGACACTCATTCCCATTTGGGCGTTATCACCTACGGCGTTTCCATGACGACGCTGGAGGATGTCTATCTGAAGCTGGAAGTCGAGGCAGAGATYGATCAAGCAGGTGGGGTGGACGGTGGCTGTTTGCCTGTTTTCCTTCATATTTGATTTAGTCTTCATTAGTGTAGAATTGTCCATGCCACGTCACTGCCRGAAGGAGTTTTGCTATGGAGGTAAGAATAAAAAAATCCTCTCGCAGAGTGCTACATCCAGCAGCATGGAGCTCCTTCGGTCTCACGGCATTCCAGGCTTTTGAAATATTCAGCATGAAAAACATGCAAAAGCAGCGAGTTGGGTGGGGAGTGATTCTAGAAGGATCTAGGGGAAAAGCTTTTTACTGGCTGTCTCTGCAGTAATTAATTTTTCATTCAGTGTACTTACATCTAACTTCTTTGCTTTACAGTTGCACTTTTTATGGCTAGCTTTTTAAAATGTGCTTTATTTTCCTAAGGGACAAGAAATCGTAAACGCACAGTATAAAATTTATTTCCAGACTTCTGCGTGAACAGTAATATTAGTAGCCTGCAACTAAGGCTGAAATAGCTGAACTTGTCTTTCTTCCCTTCCTTTAAATTAACTTCACATTCAAATGAAAAGTTATGACCACTTAATATTACTCTGGAATTAATCAGTTCTTCTTTTGATGTCAACTTGGAATGGTTTAAGCTATCCTAATCTTTCTAGAGCTTTCTTTGTGATACAGACTAGTAAACTATCCTGCTCTGCAAAGCTTTTGCATGGGTGTAAGAGGGTTTAACAGCTGAATGTGCTGGTACTGAATAATACAGGTGCATGCATAGGCTGTGGTATGAAATTGGGGCAAGTTGCACCTTTTGAGTGGCAGAAATTTGTATCAATCATCTGCCTTAAGCGTCTGCTGTGCGGGTGATTCGGGGCTTTGGGGTAGATTGGTGTCGTTGAGCTTGGCGTTGAGAGATGGGGATGGGATGAGATGGTTTCTCCAATGGCAAGGGGAAGGAATTGATGGCCACCCAGCTTTCTCCAGCCCTACCATTTCAAACCACGTAGCTTTGACAGAGCATCAAATTTGTAGMGTTTTTACTCTCTCCTTTTCCAGACTATAGCGTGTTCAATTCCCAGCAAGTGCAGGATGAAGTGGATACAAAATCCCTTGACGATATGGAGCAGAGCCTCCTGATGCTCTCGGAGACGAAGGCGCTAGCAATGAGCAATACGGCCCTCTGGAAGAAGCAGGTTTCCACCATAGCAAAAGTTCACTTCCTTAGTCTCAAGCGGGAAAATAAATGYGTGAGAGTTATGTAAGTATTGGGGCTTTCTCACTTGTATACAAAATTCTCAAAACCTGTTYGAATGATACCAGAGAAACAGCAGGATGCGATTAATTTTTTTTTYCCATAGTTACATTTCAACAATAACAAGTATTACTATTGAACACATGCTTTTTCGGGGCAAGGGAGATGTTGTTTTAATAACATGCACATAAACTGGGTTGGCTTTTGCTGAATTTTAATAAAACCGCAACTTTTATTTCTTTCAGGTTGTTGCTTTTTCTGATTTTTCTTGTAGTTCAGATTTTATTGTTTTTCATACACCACATCATCAAAAATTCTGTAGCTGCTATCAAACTTTCCCCAGATTTGTACTTGCTGAGGCCCGGAGAGGACTATCACAAGTACAGGAGTCGTCTCCTGCTGCAGAACTCCACAGGTAGGAGAGCAGAGATGCTCTGCGGGGATAGCTCCTCTCTCCACCTCGCTCTTTAACGTTGCGTTTTATGTGGTGGGGACAGATGGTGTGTGCTACTTTTGGGGTTGGGGACAAACTTTTTCCTTGAAATTAACCCAAATGAAGAGTTTCCAAGTACCCAGAGACGGTAGAGAGTGAGTATCCTTTGTGCCGTAGGGTTTGGTTCAGAGATCCTCCTCCTCCTCCTCCCGTGTCGGGTAGCCTTRTGCTCGCTATGTCTCGGGACAGAAGGATGACCCGTGTGAAGGAGCTGGGTAGGGAGACATTTAGATACATCAACATTAAAATCCTGCTACAAAGCATTTTGGAAAATTCCTTTTTGTTTCAACTTAGGATGTTTTAAAAGTGCGTAGCAGCGATCCGGGCAATAGAAATGAGCGTCTGTTTGAGCTATCGGGAATTTGTGCTTAATACAACTTAATTTCTCTGGACTCTGTATCAAAGTGCCGCTGGTGTCCTGCTCTCTTACCTAATCCTCTGTTCAGCTGAAACTGAGTATCCTGATAATGCRCGTTGGCACCTCCGCTTCCTCACTGCTGCGTTTGACTTCCACAAATTAATTGGAGAATGTAACTAAAAATTTTTCTAAAATGCTTCGGAGGCTGTTGAGTGGGAAGCCGAAATAAAAACATTTGTGTTCAGAATAGCAGAGGACTCTTTCTGGTGGCCATGTGTGAGGGAACAGTGATCTTTCATCATAGGGTTATGTCGGTGGGAAAATGCATCAATCATTTTGTGTAAAATCCTGCAAGATGGTGATGCGTAATCACGTTGTTTTCTCTGTCTTGCACCAGAATCGGATATCGATGACATTGTCCGCTCTCTTGGGAGCATGAACGTACTCTTGGAGATGTTCAATGACAGCGATTACGTCTCAGCTGCACCTCACAGCGCAGCTTTAAACGTGTTTGACCTTGAATCCAGACAGGTGAGACGGACAGACTGGCTCGGTCGTACCCCAAAGAGCTGGTTAGGGGCTGGTTTTGTTGTAYTCCTGCCTGAAAGGCACGTATTGAGTCATATAATCAAAAAATATCATTTAATACTGCTTATACAAGAGGCCTGCAAAGAGGACTTGTATTAGCAGAATGGAAATATTATCAAAATAAATGTTCTTCCATAATGATAATTATAGTAGGCTAATAAAACGTCCATCCCCCTTCTTCCCCACAAGGACACAAAAAGCCAAGAGAAATGTTTTACTTGGCAAGAGACCTGGCATAGGAATTTATTTTATTTTTACTTATACTGGCTGAATTATACAATTTGACAGAAGTATAATTCCGTGGTGCTCTCATGTGTAAAGAAAAATGAGTTTCTTGGATTGTAAGTATTCATTTCAGTGTGGTCACTGAAGGAGTGTCAGGAAGATTTGAACATTGGGGTCGTATTTAATCTCCAACAAAGGAACTGCTTTGCAATATGCCAGCTCTGTCTCTTGTTCCCATTTTTATTCATCGCAAACTGTTAATATTAGTGTGACAGTGCAGCCCTTAGCTAATGTCAATTTTTGCCTGTTTTTTTTTAAATGCATTAGCGAGAACATACGAGTGCAGGTCGTTGTGTGTTTTGTTGTTCRGACTGTAATTGTCTGGAGCATCATTTGCCATAGCGTCACAGTTGCATAAAGCAATCTGGGAATTTATTCCAAATAATTTGTTCTCTATGAGCATGACTGTTTTCCTGAATTAGGTTACGTGCTATAACCACTCTGAGCAGCCCACAGCTTCCTGCAAAGCATACTCTATTATGCAACGATTTTCCCCAATGCTCAGGTTTAATTAAGCCCGTAGGAGAGCCCTCTCAGGATAGTACCCTTCGTGCAGAAGAATTAATATAGCCAACACTTTCCTTCCCAGAGCTATGTTTTCATGATCATATTCAACAGTACCATGGTGCATTCCCTGCCRGTTTTGATGAATATTGTCAGCAATCTACTTCTGCGCAATTTAAACGTGACGGAGAGCATTCAAATCTGGAGCAACCCCTTCGTTCAGGTGAGCAGCACCCGGGGCTGCAGCAGGGACCTTACGGCAAAAATCACCCTTAATCACAGGGCGGGTGGCAAAGCGTCCCTGGGGTGAGAGGGGGGTGTAGAAACGTGCCGTAAAGGCAGGGAGAAGCTGGTCTGCAGCACCAAGGGTTGGGTCCTGCACAGCACCCTCGGGGAGGATGGGGCCCCAGTAGCCAAAGCCCGTGGAGTAAGTCCTTGGTGGTACGGACCTTTGCAGAATTGAAGAGGACTCGAAAGGTGCTGGGATTTTGTTCCGCAGCTTGTGGAAGCAGAGGAAAAAAGGGGCTTGGAAAGAGGAYGTCCTGTGGGGAATTTGTTACGGGTTTGGTTCGGGTTACCTGCCGTTCTGGGAGGCTGAGCTGGGGATGCTGGAGGTCTGCTGCCTCCTGTGCAGGGCTGGGGGCCTTTCGGAGAGGAGAGGACCTGCTGCAGGAGATAAACTCCTAGAGCATTTATCAGGTGCTCTTATAAATCCTCCAAAAAATTCCATAGGTATTTTTCTTCATGCTGCAGCTCAGATGATCTTGAGATACATAGAATATATGGTTTAGCATTTACAGTCCAATTCTAAATGCATTTTTTTTTGGTCACACACGTTCTGGTATTGAAGAAATCTGATTTATATTTCAGAATCTTCCAGACACAATTTTCAGACTGGAGATCTATTTTGAAGCTGTGTTACTRGGAATCATTATTACTGGCATGCCACCCTATTTTGCCATGGACAATGCGGAAAACCATAAGGTAAACTCCCAGATGTGGATTCATAGACTGCACAGGAACTTAAAAGCCTTGGGATTTTGAGGGAAATCTTAGGAAGTGTTGGGAATAGCATCTTTTGCCTTGGGAGGCAGTATGGATGTGACTGCTGTTTGCTGCCTGGCGTAGAGCAAATTTGGGAAAAGCCCTTTTGCTTTCCGTGGAAGTGCTTTTTGCTTCTTTGGCAGCTAAAATCAGCAGTAACTGGGTAACACACTGATGCCGTGTCAGTCTAAAAGCAGCGTACTAGAGGGAAAAACAAGATCCTGCTCACGCACCGAGGCAGATTAACACAGCGTTAATTTTAATAAACATTTAATTAACATTGCATTTTCTTTTGCTGGTGCAGATCAAAGCATACACACAGCTGAAGATAGCGGGGCTTTATCCCTCCGCTTACTGGACCGGGCAAGCCGTCGTGGACCTCCCGTTGTTCTTCTCCATCCTTGTCCTGATGATAGGCAGCCTCTTCGCCTTTCACTACGGCGTTTACTTCTACGTCGGCAAGTTCCTTGCTGTGGTGAGTGCGGTGGGGACCGGAGCACACGTGGGGATGTGAGAGCATGGTTATGTTACTGTCCACAAGTGTTTATTTTTATGAGGTGGCTCAGCAGACTTTTTCCGACCGACGTACAGGGAAAATGCCCAGTTAAGGCTGATGGCGCAGAGGCACCAGTCAGGCTGCACCAAAGGCAAAATAGTACTACTTTGCCTGGGGAAAAATACTCAAATTTTGGAGTTTCATTCAGRACAGGAATAAAATGGAGCTTTAAAATGCCAGGATCTTCCAAGGAAATGCTCCATCCTTTTTTGCCCTGCTTGCTCAGCCTGCTTTGCGCTCTTTGCTGATTGATAATTGCTTCGTTTGCATCGGCGTGCTGCTAATGACAAGGTTACAGTGACTTAGAGCACAGACCAGCCCTGCGATGAATTGCAGCATATGATTAAATTGAAGAGACTACGAGTCTTCACGTCTTTTATATTCAGAGCGGGCTTCCCTGAGATATTGGCTGTAATTGAGAAGAATCCGATTTTCCTAGCTGCTTTCCCAGAAGCTCCGAGTTAATCAGGTTTGGGATGTGACCGTTGCGCTGCAGGGCTATTTTTCTACCAGTGTATCTGCCCTTGTTTTTATTTCTGCGAAAATGCTAAGGTTGAAGGGTGGAATTCCTAATATTTGCCAAAATCTTCAGGTCAACATTTGTGGGAGCCTGTGTTATTTAAAAAAAAAAAAAAAAAAAGAAATAATTTAAAGGAAACCAAGTGAGGTTCCTGCCTATCCATGTACTCTTTTACTTGTGTCTTTAATAGTATATGCTGTATCTACCAAGGTGGCAAAATATATCAAACTAAGTGACAAAGATGAATCCAGAGTTACGTAGCACACTAAATTAATTGCAGTTAATACTTACACAAAGAATTCACTCCTGGGTTCTTGCTGTATGTTTCCTGAGAAACCTTTCCTCTCTTTGCAGATTTTTTGCCTGATTGGTTATGTCCCGTCAGTCGTGCTCTTCACTTACGTGGTCTCTTTCACGTTTAAAAAAGTCCAGAATACGAAAGAATTTTGGTCATTTATATTTTCTGTGGTGAGTAACTTAACCTTGATTTTGGTTAGCTGGGAAGATTGGTTAGCTGGGAAGATTGGTTATCTCCAAAGCCACAACTGGCTTTCCAGTTACTATATTTAACTGTGTGTCCTTATTGAACAACAAATCTGAAACATTTACCAATGTCTCTGTATTACTGCTGTATTCTAAATGATAAAAGCTTTAAAAAATGTGCCTCAAATTATGTAACCTCTGCTTAGAGAGGCTGAACTGAATGAAAATGAACTTTTTTTTTTTTCCTTTTCTTTTGTACAGACAGCCTTGCTCTGTACGGTTGTCACTGAAGTGGCTTTTTTTCTGGACTATTACCTGGTAACCACCATCCTGCATTATGTCTTCTCCATTTTCATTCCTATTTATCCCCTTATTGGCTGTCTGATTTGTTTTATAAAGGTAAGGGGGCACRAGAGATCCTCTCCAGAGCATTTGTAGGTGGCTGGGGTTGGCTGGGTGTCTTTAAGGATAACGGGACAGCAGGTACCTGCCTAGTGGTGTAAGGTCATCCATAGCCATTTGACATGTAAGAATAGCAACTGATGGTGAAGAGTCACCTTTTTCCTGTAAGCAAAGTGTTGCAGTTTTAAAATGGGGAGAGAAATGTGTTTTCCGTTTAAATATCTAAAGGAAAACCATGCGTTTCTCAGCCTGTGGAYTGGGCAAACCCAGCGATGGGAGGTGGGTTAGTTGGGAGTTGGTGGCTTTGGACCAGGAGCAGCTCCAGGGACTTTGATGGAAATTTATTGGCACCAGACTCGTGCAAGCAGCGTCTCTGCAGAGCTCAGAAAGGGCTCGAGCAATGTAACTTAAACGGCTGATTTCAGATTAAAGTGCCATGTAGAGTATGCCGTCTCTGGTAGGTGATTATTTACCTGAAGGTATTTTTTTTGCATTGTCAGGTCTCGTGGAAAGGCAAGCGAAAGGACGGAGGATACTACGACCCGTGGGACCGGCTCCTGGTAGCAGTTATAGCTGTAAGCATGGTTATTTGATTATTTGCCATATTTGCTGTAGAGAATTGCTAACTCCTGCTGGGAGGCCCCTTCTGTTCAGGCATCTTTGTTAATAAAGATCAGATCTAATGTTCAGCATCGCTGGAGCCTGCAGCTTTGCAACCTGTTGCAGCGTGAACAGCACCAGTAAAACTGCTGTGCCCACCAGCTCAACATCTGCTGCTTCAATAGTCTTATTAATGGTGCCGATATTAATCCTGATTATTATGGGAGTCTGTGCTGATGGAGCAAGTCTCTTCTCTCTCCAAAAACCAAATAATTGCCACTAAATCTAAGCAGACTCTGGTTGCGCGTCCCCAGTGTCGACCCACTGAGCAGCATCTAATGATACTGTTCATCTTCTCGGAAACATCAGCACTTCTGTGGTGGTGAAGAGCTGGTGCTTCTTGTCACCCATTGCACTGGTGGGATCACTATAGGGTCACCTATAGGATCGCCGGCCTCGGAGGGCTGGCAGCGCTCCGAGTAACCAGAACTGTATTTGTGTTAGCCCTATTTGCAGTGTGTCRTGTGGCTCTTCCTACTGCGATGTTTCGAGATGAAGAATGGAGGGAGGACAGTTAGAGAAGATCCGTTTTTCAGGTGTGTCTGTTGAGTAGACTTTTAAAACGTTATAGTCCAAAGAAGCCATTTTTAAAAACAGTGCTGGTAATTAAACTGGAGTACGCAGTGTATAGCTATGGGGGATATTGGTGAAAATAAAATGCCTGTGGTTATATCCCATCCCAAGTGTCTAAAGCATTTGTTTTCCTAACTTTAGTTCTCTGAAATTCAGTCAGTTAAGTGCAGAAATAGGTTTTTCACTTCCTTTTAAGCTGTATCAGTGCAAAATCRGGAATTTTGTAAGGACGTCCCTTACATAAAAATAGGGGAACTTCCTTTCCCATTGCATGGCTAGAGATGCCGTACCCCARCAAAGAGCCCAGCATAAAGATGACAGAGTTGCAATTGTTGACTTCTTTCGGGGCTTCTCAGATGTGCCGCGTGAATGTGTTACCGTGGGTTCGGCAAACACAAATTCCTTTCTGCATCAAAGCAGTGAGCAAATCTCAACTGAATGCCGAGCAGAGGCGTCATGTTCTTTTCTTCMCCTTAGAAAATGTTTTACAAAAGCCAAAACCTGGAAGTTCCCAGATGTCCCGCATGATCAGAACGAAGATGAAGACGTGAAGGCGGAGAGGCTGCGAGTCCAAGAAATACTGAGCAGCCCCAAAAGCGAGGAGGTAATGCCGTGCGCCCATGGGCACTACCCAAAACCCAAATTCAGATGTTTCCCAGAGCTGCTGGGAACTGCAGCCGCTTCTCTCTTCTCTGCTAGGTGCCAGCAATCCTGATCAGCAGCTTGCACAAAGAGTTTGATGAAAGGAAGGAATTTCTTCTGGGGAGAAAAATAAAGAAAGTGGCAACGAAACATGTTTCTCTCTGCGTAAAAAAAGGTTGGCGTTCGATTGCTTGCTGTTGAGCTGTTTTATGTACAAAAACAGCTCTCGAATCCGTTTATCTGACCTCATGGACAATGTTTTGTGTCATCCTTTCTTTAGGAGAAATACTGGGTTTATTAGGACCCAATGGAGCTGGGAAAAGCACATTAATTAATATGCTCGTTGGAGAGACTGAACCAACCAGTGGGCAGGTATGTTAYGTGCTACAAACTACATAGAAGATGAATCTATATTTAATTTTTTTTATTATTATTGCAAGCATTCCCAAGTGTTTTTTGCTTAAACTTTACAAAAACGGTTCTGAAACTTATAATATTATTGAGTAAGGTCTATACATTTTCCTTGCAGGTTCTGATGGGAGATTATTCTTTTGGCCTGAACAGCGAAGATGACTCAGTGAAGTTTGTGGGGTACTGTCCTCAAACGAATCCGCTTTGGCCAGATATTACATTGCAGGAACACTTTGAAATTTATGGCGCGATCAAAGGAATGGGTCAGTCGGATGTTAAGGAAGTCATAAAACGGTAAGTAGTTTATTATAGAAATGTTTAAGGTTTAGCTATATTTTTCTTAGCTTTTTTTTTTTTTTTTTTAACTTCTCCTAATGCAGTCTCTTTTTCATTTAAGCTTGATTGGATCTTTTCAGCAAATTCAGCAAATGCGATTTTGTAGGTTAGGAGATACAGTTTCAGCCACACAAAATTCAACTGGTATTTGTATTTTTTTTTTATTATTTTTTTTTTAAGTTATGAAGTGCTAATGATGACCTTTGCAGAGGCTGCAAGGACAGGGAGTCCAGGGCTTGGAGCTCTTTCTAGGTTGTCACCCTGGGCTCCTCTAGGACACGGGCAGGTGGGTTTGTATGGAAGCGCCCAGCTCCGATTCTGCTTTTTTTTGGTACTTTATATACAAATATATCTGCAGAGCGATCTCTGCTTTTTTTTGGTACTTTATATACAAAGATATACAAATATTTGTAACTGAGCTCTTCAAATGAGACTGTTTGCATACTATGTGATGAGGGGGAAGCCAAACCATCACCCTCTCAGCTTCTCACGTGCGGTCCTCCCCCTTCCGCAGCATCGCGAGTGCCCTGGATTTAAAAGACCACCTGCAGAAGACAACCAAGAAGCTGGGCGTAGGGCTGAAACGCAAGGTAGGGGGGAGCTTTTCGAGCTGCCGTGTTGGGTGTCTCCAGCAGCCCTTGTGTCCTTACCCTTCCCCTTTGCCTTCCTCCCAGCTGTGCTTTGCCCTGAGTATGCTGGGTAACCCGCGGGTCACGCTCTTGGATGAACCGTCAACTGGGATGGATCCAAAAGCCAAGCAGCACATGTGGTGAGTGCCGCCGGGGCGATGTTTGCCGCAGGCTCGTTTCTCTTTGGGGATTTGCCCGATTTTATGTGTGCGTTATCCCTGTTAACACTAGGGAGAGCCATAGGCAGGGAATCAACACTGCCTTAGCGCCAGGTGCGCTTCATCTGTGTCCTCTCCCARAACAGCTTGGAGATTAAAAGCTTGAAGGTCAAAAGAAATCTTGAAAATGATGTAAGGAGTATGAGATTTGAGTCATCTTTGTGACAAAATCAGATGTTAATTATTGCTGTGGGAGTAGTATTGGGCCATAAAATAAAGGGTTTGTGTTTGACCATCACAGTCCTCTTGTYCTACTAACCCAGGATTTACCGTTACGTGCCAAATGTTTTAAATGTTTTATCCAGGGAGTTTTTTGGGTTGTGTTTTGTAGGCGGGCAATTCGAGTAGCGTTTAAGAATAAGGAGAGAGCAGCTATCCTGACCACTCACTACATGGAAGAGGCGGATGCTGTCTGCGACCGCGTGGCCATCCTGGTGTCCGGGCAGCTCAGGTACCACCGGAGCCCTCCCCTGCGGGCGGGTGTCGTGGCAGGGAGGATAGGACAGCTGTCCACTAGAATATATTTCTTTGAAAATATAAGTAGACCGATTTTTTTTGCACCTTAAACTTGGAGCAAAATTAAACGTAAACTGCTGAAAGGGTCTGTTAGAAGTTAGGCTGCTTTTTGAGGGTGGTGTAACATGTACAACTCTTATTTTCTCTCTGCAATCGGCAGATGTATAGGTACTGTCCAACACCTGAAGAGTAAGTTTGGGAGAGGATACTTCTTGGAAATGAAATTAAAAGAAACGGCAGATGTACAGCAGGTGGAGTATCTGCAGAGCCAGATTGTGCACATCTTCCCAAACGCGAATCGCCAGGAAAGGTAAACTTCAACAAATACACAGAAAGCATTGATACTGATACAAGCCCCTGAGTTCTCAGCAGCTCCTTGGCACCGAGTAAGGAATGCCATGATACTAAACTAAAATTTACAAAAAATACTCACACGTAGCTTATTTTAAAAAAAAAAAAAAGGAAGCATTTTGCAGGCCAGTAAAAACTGCCAGGGCGGTGGCTGTCAGCCCTGCGTGCAGATGTTCAGCACGGAGGAAGCAAAACTCAATTTCTGCATAGCCGTTACTTGGAGGCTTCCTCCTCGGTCAGGCCCTGCCARGAAATGGGGGTAAAATCTGAGTCACCGAGTCACTGGCCTTTATCTAGAAATGCTTGAACATTTTCTGGGGGTCCCTCAAATTTTGAGGGTGAGTGGGTTGGTTTTCCCCCCAAGAGCTTTGAATTTGTGCGGTATGAACTCGAGGGTCTGGCTTGGTGGCKGCTGCTGAGACTCTCCAAAAAGGGCACTGCAGGCATCGCGTACGGAGCATTCCTCAGTGCGGGAGAGTTGGAGGAGAGTTTATTTTTCAGAAGCAAATGTGTGGGGTAGAGCAGCTCCCTGTTCTGGAGTCTGGGCTGCAGGAACCGCTGGATGATGCAAAGTCCCGAGAGATCTTGTGACCTCCCTCTGAGTTCATTTGAAAGGCAAAACCTCATAACTTTGGGAGTCCCGGGCAGCGATGAGTTTAAAGGCAGAATATAAATGGTTGAATCTTAGCTGAAGAGCATATAAATAAATCATAGAGCAGTCTCAGGTGGGTCTCAGCTGATGCACCTGGACCTGGATCTCTGAGACGGATTATAAACCAGCTGCTCTCCTGGAACTGCGTCGTTCCTGTTGTCTTGTGTGATGATGTCTAGTCAAAATGCCTGAAGTAACCTTCAGAAAAATGAATTTAAATCCATTCATTTGTATATTAATATTTTTGCTTTGAGTAATTTTACCTGAAGCTAAATTTGTTTTGTTTCTTTGTTCCAGTTTTGCTTCTATTTTGGCGTATAAAATTCCTAAAGAAGATGTACAGTCGCTTTCACATTCTTTTTCCAAGCTGGAAGAAGGTAATTAATCACTTGCCACACATCACATACAGAAACCATTTTGTCTCCCGTAACTGACACATTTGCCATGCAGTGGCACTTCTGCATTTCCGTTCCAAATTTATTGAATTTCTTTTTTCTATTATTATTGCTGTCCCCAACTCTGTTTCTTGTGAAATCKAGAGTAAGCACTTGTACCAGCTTAAAATGCTTTAAATCCAGTTGTGTAAGATGGTGAAGTATCCCTCAATATGCCCTCTCATTAATTCTTCCAACAGTAAAACACGCCTTTAACATCGAGGAGTACAGCTTTTCTCAGGCAACGCTGGAACAGGTATGTTAAAGCRAATGATATTCCGTGGAAGTAGAGGCGAAGGTGTTGCATGTTTTTAGATGGGGTTTTTGCCGGCGTCCGGGGCGGATTCACTTTCCCCCTGCCRTACAGGAGCCGTGCATCCAGCCTGAGCGAGCCGGAGTGGATGGAGGGACGAGAGGAAATGGCCTCAAGTTGCGCCAGGGGAGGTTTAGATTGGATATTAGGAAAAATTTYTTCACYGAAAGGGTAGTCAGGCATTGGAACAGGCTGCCCAGGGAAGTGGTGGAGTCACCATCCCTGGAGGTGTTCAAAAAACGTGTGGATGAGGYGCTTCRGGACWTGGTTTAGTGGGCATKKGTRCTGGGTTGATGGTTGGACTCGATGATCTTAGAGGTCTTTTCCAACCTTAATGATTCTATGATTCTATGAGGGGCTGACCAGCCCTGCGCAGGCAGGGTCCCCCCGTCCCCCCGCCTTCAGGCAGCTGGGGCCGCKCTGCTGTTGCTTGTTCGGGCGTTTTGGGGAAAGTCAAGTCCCCTTTTCCAAAGTGAACTGGGACTGTCAGGTCCCTTGCTCTCTTTATGCCCATTTTCTCCTTTCTTTTTAAAATAAGACACACCGACTGCAGTGACTGGAGCAAAAGAAATTTGTGGAAATGCCACTCTGATTTATTCAAAAGATGGGCATTGCTGTTCATTGCTGAAAGAGGAGGGTAAAGCTGAGGCTTCTTACTGCCTATTCTGGATTTAGTTATTGCTGACGRTAAATGTCCTTCAGCGTGTACTTGATTCAACTCACTTTTCATTGTGCTCTTGAGATGAGGCAGGAGGGTAGGGGCAAGGAGAAAAAAMCCAAAATACTAAAAACTTCCTACTCGGAGATGAAGCAATACATTCCATATCCGTGAGATTTTTTTACCATGAATTCTATTCGTGACCTAGAAAGTTCCTACAAGGAGCATGGCGTGTTSACGTCCTTTCTGTCTGGTCCAGGTTTTTGTGGAGCTTGCTAAAGAGCAGGAGGAGGAGGACAGCAGCTTCGGCACCCTGAACAGCACGCTGTGGTGGGAGAGGACGCAGGAAGACCGAGTTGTTTTCTGAGCTCCTTATGGTCCAGGTCTGCTCGGCAGCTCGTGTTTTGCACAAGCGATGATCCTCTGCGCACGCGGTGGGGCGTGTGCGTGGAAAACATCGGAGCTGGGATGGACAAGGAAAATCGTATTCGGAAGCACTGAGCGTGTTCCACCATCCTGGCCTTAGGAATAACGCCGCGACAGCGGTGGAAGCGGTGAGCATCCCCAACGTTATTCTGGCTGTTCTGAAATTCCTTCTCCCCTCGCCGTTTCCCGGTTTGTGTTGAGCGAGAAGACACTGCCACGACGGTCGGTCATCTCCTGGTGCGGGTGGCTTGTGCAGGAGCATCCACCTGCCTTCCTCCCGCGGCCGTGCTGCGCCGGCATCGGGGCTGGCTGCCCGAGGTGGAGCTGTCCTTGCTGGAAATCRTGCGTTTGAGCAAAACCGGTTGCCCCTGGAGCATCCTGCCCCGCGGGACCCGCTCGCTGGTTGGCAGGGTCTGGCCGTGCCCCGTGCCCGGGCTTGGGCGTTGCTGCCTGCCCGACGAGGTGCCGAGCAGACACGTGCCCTGCAAGGTCCTGCTCGCCCGCCAGCTGATCCGTCCCTGCTTCTGCTTTAGAAGGTGCAGCTGCTTGGAAGAGAGGGGAGAAAAACCACTCCAAAGTAATTGTGTTCACGGCAAAGAGGGTCCTGAATTACACTGCGAGCTTAGCTTGGTATCCAACCAATGTGAAAATGTTCATTTACAGATATAGTATGGCACTTGTTACACTTACATACTTTTCTAGTGCARGTTGGCAGATGTGGCTAACTCCTGCTGCCGGTCTGGGTGGCATCGGTGTTTGTAATGCATGCACTGTAGGGTTAAAGGGGGTGTACAGAAGTGGATGCTTTCTTTCCCCCGCCTGGTAAAAGTACAAAGACATAACTGTGTAGTTACGGGATTTGCAGAGATGTGAGTATTTCTCGTCTTCATTAAAACCAGTCTAATTCTTTTGTTGGGTGTAAAGATGTGTATCCTGCCAACTGTTTTTAAAGACAGTCCTTTTTAGATGTTTTCATTTTTCTTGACAGTGAATTCATAAGTACATGCAACAGCATTTCCTAATCCGTCTTTGTTGTGATAGCAGTAAGTAATGCAGTAGTGTGCTCAGCACAGGAACGTTTGCTTTGTCCTGGCCTGGCAATTTTTCATTCACCTTCGTAAACCCAAAAAAATAAGATCCACATTCACAACCTCAYCAGTACGAATGGTGCCTTTGGTTTGCATAGAAGCACTAAGAAGAGCAGAATACATGATCCTTTATCTTAAGATATGACAGATGTATGTTGAAAATATATTATTTTTTGTTTTTTCTACACAAAGCTATCATCACTTTTTTAGTTTTATAAAGTGAAATTAAAGATTGCTAAGTTCATTGTGTTCTGCAATGAACAAATATAGAGATGCGTTTATATCAAAACATTGGCTTCATAAGTCATATCATTTATATATCTTCACGTTAAAGTTAGAAAAGACCTTTGTTTTTCTTGTGAAAACTCAAAAAACTATGGGTGTAGTTGTGTGTCCCAACTGTTTGTAATTATCAGGCAATAATGTATGTAAAGCATCTGATAACGGGTTATACTCGTGTTTTCRTTAGTTTCTGACGCTACTACGGGGAGGTGTGAACTCGTCATGTACAACTTTTGCTTCCTCTTTCATACCTGTACATTGCATATAAACGTAGAGATATTGTTTTGTAGTTAAAATTTGAGCCCAAGAACTGCAAAAACACCTGGACATCCCGGGGGCAGGTCCCTTCAGGGAACCCTCGGGAGCACAGACCGTGGATCTGCCGCTTCTGATGAGCCCTGAGCAGCGGCACTTGCGTATGCCCTGATCTGTGCTGGAAACGAAACAGAGGTAAGGAAYGGGATTACAGCACCAGCCTCTCAACTTCAGCTCCAGTAGCAATCTTTCCAGGGCTGAAGCTTCCCTGTAAGGAAACAAAAATGTCCCAAATTCAGGTCTTTTGTTTATGCAGCCTTTTATTTGGACCCTGGGAACCCCCAGCCCGTGGCTCCCAGCTGCATCCCTGCTGCTGGTCGTATCTCTGAGCATTTTCCTTTATTTGGAGCAAATAAAGGAAATTTGTCTCGCGGTGCTTTCCCATGTCTGTACATACAAGCTAAGTGCATCTTCTCCAAATCCCACATTTCTTACTTTCGTACCTTTTTGTAAATGGTTTTTCAGCTGAGTGTCATCTGYGCATCTGTCCAGCAATGTACAGCACGCTCTTTCCACGTGAACTTAGGAAAGTACAGTTGTGACCTGTTAGCCTTGATGTCTTGATTTTATTCTTTAACTTATCGTCAGGGTTAATAGTCTGTAAAGTAGTTGGATACTGTCTGGATGACATCACCCTATTTCAAATAGTTTCTTATTTTCTAGTGTTTCAAATGGATTGTATGAAAACCTTCATTAGCATCTGGATTTGCTCAGCTTGGTACTGTTCTTGCTTACCCTGGAGTAACCCAGTTGGTGGTGGCACTGTATTTATGCAGCTACACGTACAAAAAATTTGGCTTGTTGAGTTAACTGCGTATTTGGGTGGGATCCTTCTGGCGTGGTGACATCATGTGTCAATGTGGCGTAACATGCCACCCCAAAACCTCACTGTAGTCGTAATGTGTTGTAACCAGAAGTCTTTCTAAGTGTCAGATGATGATGTCTGCAATTGCCAGAATAAGGAAAAACACATGCAAAATTAAACCAGAGAATTCCCTGGAAACAGGAGAGCTTTATTCCTGCAATTTTAAGTCCCTTTGTTCGGCGGTTACCAGTGCCGTGCCAAATCCCAGCCATACAATACCCACACCCGGCTGGTGCTCTAGGAGGTAAAACGGAGCGAGGCAGCTGGGTTCGGGCTGACGGTGGGACTGGGGGCACATCGGTTCGGTTTGTGCCACCGTGCCCAGGTATGATGATTTTMGTTACCTTGCGGGGTGGTTGTGAGCACTAGCTAGTATATCCAAAACTCGGAAGATGCATTTACTTTGTGGTGTTATTATAAGGTTGTATTTTTCTGTGGAGGAATTGAATGTGTCTGATTTTGTTTACATTACCACGAAAAGCCGTTATTTAAAAATATCTCTGTATAGCGGGGGAAGTCTATTACTATAGCCAACACCCAGTACTCTGTTAGCAGAAGCAGAAGGTGTCGGGTCTAAAGGTGACACGCTTGTGACGCTCCTCCTGATGTTGCCGTCAGGCACTTTGAATCATTTGCAGTTTATTTTATACACCTGCTTTTCTTTCACCGCTTTACAAATACAGCAAAGCCGAGGTTTTTCCTTGTCCAGCAGAAAGGACTACCAAAATAAAGATGGATTGGATTGTTAAATGCTTGCGTTGCTATCCTGCGTGTGTTTTGCCGTGCTAGAAATAGGGGGACTGTTCTCAAAAGCCTTTGCTCTTCCTTGGAGCGTGCCGGGGCCGGCAGGTGAGTGGGCTTGGGGGGGCTTGGGCAGAGCGTGGGGGGCCCCGGCTCTTGGCATGGCTGGGGATGTCAGGCTGCAGTAATTGCATATTTTTAATTGAATTCAGGGAACTGCAGTATCGCAACACTTGGAATTCGGCCGACCGCAGTTGGGTCACATTTTGCAGCCAGGTTAATTCAGCCCAACCTTGGGCTAGGAGTGACCCCGCGGCAGCTGAACGCTCCCGGCACGCCGCGTCGTGCGTCTGCGGGGGCAAATCGTGTTCATCCACTTGAAAATTAACCCCACTGAAAAAAAATTCGATTTTCTGGTTGCCCAAGATGAACTCACTGGGTGGCTGGATGGGTGCTCTCTCGGGCGCGAGGGGAGGAGGAGGAGGAGGAGGAGGAGGAAGAGGTCCACCTCCAGCCCTGCGGGTCAGCTGAGGACCTAGCAAAATGAAAGGGGGTTGTGCCTCAGTCTCCCCGGACCCCTCAGCGGGGAGGAAAATCACCCCAAAGAAATTTAACCTGAACTTGGTGAAAGTTCCCAGGTTTTCATACTAGTTTTTCTTTCATGGTGTGTTAAGGGCAGCATGCCGTTTATTTTTTTTTTTAAAGCTGTAAAATTAATCCACTCCCTTGTAATGCTTCCTTTAAGAGATTTTCAGAAAGTCCCTAATTTAGCACGCTGAATTTCTCCTTGATAAGTGTGTCCTGGAGTTTTCAGTTCTCTTTCCTGAAATGCATTGCTCCGAGGGTCCCCCTCGGGATGCTGGCTCCGTCCTCAGCCCCTCTCCTCCTCCTGGTAGATGTAAGGGCTGATCCGAGGCTGGTCCTGAGTCCCCTYCTCAGAAATCCTGTAGAGCAACTCCTTGGGGATTTAATTAAGGATATTTTGAGATGCTACGTGCTCTCTAGCCGCTTTTCAGTGAAACCCCAACAGGTTGCCTTGGGCTGGGGTCCGGCTTCAGCGGCAGAGCCAGGAGCAGCACCCAGTACATGGGATGGGAAACCCCAAGGAGCGCTCAGAGCAGGTGTCATTTTTATATTAAAATGCATTTTCTGTAGRTAATGTGCAGGGCTCCACACTGCGCCAGGTACTGCCAGCACGCTACGTATGGCACAGGATACATCTCAGAAACGTAGTATTTTTTGAGTGAAGTGCATCTCAGCTGTGCTTTTTTGCGGTTAGGAGCAGCCTTCCCCCTTTCTCGCTTGTTGTCTGATGGGAAGTGATGGAGGAAAACGCTCTGCTCCTCTCCTAAATGAGCACATTCCTTGCAAATGAGTAAATCGGCAGCTGCAGAAGAGCTATGGCCTTTTGTTAAGCAACGACCAGACGGCTTTTGTGGTTTTAGTCAGCTCTGCGAATCAGATAGAGAGTCCTCAAGCTGTTGAAGTTCCAGGACAGTCAAATTCCTTTAACTGCTTGAATTGTGGCCGTACACCCTTCCAATTCATTTGGATTTCCTGGCTTAGCTGATTTCCTCACCTCCCTGTTTTGAACGCAGATCCACTGGAAACCTATTTTTTTTAAAAAAAAAAAACAAAAAAAAACAAAAAAAAAAACTGATGAACTCCATCCTGATTCCAGCTGTGTGACAGCTGCTGGAAAAGCAATTAAAAGGAGTGGAAACTAAAATAAAAAAAAAAAAATATTGAAAACAAGGAGGAAAAGAGAAACAAGAAATAAAAATCCCGTTGGTCCTCAGAGAGAGGATTCGCCTCTGCAGAGGCAGGAGTGCTTGCTGACTCCGGCTCTGAGCAAGATGGGTGAAGTTTTCCCTCCAGAGAAGCTCGGGCAGGGACGAGGTTGCTTTGCCACCGATCTGGAGCTCACGATCACCCCGTCTCGGGGCACGCAGCTCTCCTGCTGCGGCTCTCCCCGGGACTCGTAAGCCTGGTAGAAACACGCTGCACACGATGCACGTGTCATATCAAATACTGCAAAATGCCGTGTTAATATTCGCAAGCTCTAGGCCAGCTGGTTGTAGGTATTGCTCCCCGGTTGGGTTGTTGCTCCAGAAGCGTCGAGAGCTTTTGCAGCGCCGGGACCGGAGTCTGACGTCAGGCTGGAGAGGGGCATGGCCATGGGGCTGTGCTGCAGCGTTGAACCCTCTCCAGGACTGCAAAGAGACGAAGAGCCCAGACATCTCAGAGCTGAAGGAGACACATTTCTAATGGAAAACACATTATCAGGTAAGGAGTTTCATATTTCTCTTTCGTTAAGTGAAAAATTGTGCTTAGGGTATTTTCATGCGGGGGTTGGGTTTGGTGATTAATTTTTTCCTTATTATTTTAATACAGTGTTATGCTGAATGCGTAAGAGCTGGACTTTCCAGCTCTGCTCTCTGACAAACATTGAGCTTTGCATCAAAATGTTTAAGAGGCAAAGGAGCAAAAATACCCTGCTTTTCTGGGTGTGTGTGGATTTTGATTCTCACGGCTGATGTACTTTGGCTCTAGGCGAAGAGCCACAGGTTGAGCGCTGGGTCCTCCCAGCTAACGATCCCTCCCTTCGCTCCCCCTCCTCCAGCCTTGCTGTCACTAAGAAAGGCTGCTAAAAAAGTGAACCCCCAAATTTCACTTCTCTATATGAATTAAAGCGTTGAACTTTGGTACAGGGCAGGCTTACAGCTATTTTTTTCGAGTTGAGAGTAGGAAAAAAAACCTGTTTCAAAACCTGTGTGTTAAAGAGTCAGTACAAATCTGTCTTGTGCTTATCAGGAGGCAAAGGCAGGGCTGCGTGGGGGCCAGATGTAGTTTTTTGTGTTTGCGATAACTGGCAAACAGGAGGGTACGGAGAGAGCACATTCACCTCTGCGCTCCCCGTGCGCAGGGATTAATCGTTGGCTCTCGGAAAGCCGGCGGCTCCTCTGGGAAGCAGGAGATGCATCGCACATTGCTTTCTTCATAGCCAGCATCGAGAGGTTCCTGTCAGGACTCCTGAAGAGCAACTTGCTTGTCGGAKTTAGTCACAATATGCTTTGTTAAGTTTTTATTAAAGGAAGAAGTCCGAGGAGGTGCCAAATAGGAAATCCCTGAGACGGTAAATAAATGAAGTGGTTATACGGGACATGCCGTCCTGGGACAACCCTTGGTACAGCAGAGCTAGACACAGGATCCCAGTAAAAGTTATTGCAACGCCTGMGGAGCGTGTTCCTGGAGAGCAAGAGGTTTGGGTGCATTTACCGAGCCCTCAGAAGGGAAATGCTTCCAGAGACACCCAGTCTTACAAGTGATGCTCTTACTGGTTTAAGGCTTCTCAAAYGCCGTTGCCTCCAAGTACGTTTCTGAGGTTTGTTTTTATCTTCTGAATCTGCAGGTTTGAATCTCAGGTCTTGTAGAGGCATCTCTCCTGCTTACGTTTTGTGTCTTTTGATATCTAATTTAAACTGAAATTCTTCCTGATGAAGTTCATGCAGCATATGTAGGCAGCATCATTTGTTTAAGTTTCTGGGTTCATGTTTCAGCTTCCAGGGGTATTTGCTTCTTGCTCCAAAGGCAAAAATAAGATTAAAACTGATAGAAAGTTAGTTGGAATTTTTAAAGAAGTTTTAGATTTTCTCCATCTCTTTTTTTAATGAAGTGTTTGTTGCATCTGTAGAGATTCAGTGCCATTTTTACAAGACCATCATGTTTTCCATGTTATCCAAATACTCCAGTGTAAACCTTTGTTTACTGCCCCAACATCTTGGGCTGGGCTGCTGCTTTCAGTTCACARCGACCGAAATCTAGACCTGGGCAAAAAAAGTAGCACTTCCTAGAAATCCCTTCCTAATTGCCTTTAACCTTCGTCATAGGCTGCCATGGGGAAGCACGGGAGAAAGCTCCAGGCAGGGAAAGCAGAGCTCCGAGGAGATAAGCCTTGTGCTAATAGTCAGAGGGTAAACAGGGATTCTGGATCCWTTGCCCCTGGAGTATGCAAATATTTAATTCTTCCAAAAACAAACAATGAAGGGAACAGAGTAGTAGAACCGTTTATTAACTCCAGCTGCCCAATCTGTGAAATCAGGAAACGATGTCCAAGGGGAAAAGAGCACAATGCGTTTGAGGTCGCTTTGATTTTTTTTGTTTCAGCCATTTTAAAGGATTAAAATACAAAAACATGTTCTGAGGTTCCCTYCCCTGCTCTCTTTCTGGGAAGGTCGTGAAAGCAGCCACTCTGAAATTGGTGTTGTTCTTGCACGGGGTATTTGCTGCTTGGCCACGTGATCAAATATATTGAGCTGAAATAAATATTCCCYATAAAAATATCCCCCAATAAATACCCCCTGCTCAGTATTTAGGAGTATATAAAGAAGCACATTGATGTTTTAATGCTGCCCTGCTCTCTCTATACTAGAGTTATAATTTGTTATATTAGCATTTGGGTGAAAACATGACAAACTGGTCTCTTACCAGCCTGCTTACGGGAGACATTGGCAGCATCTATTTTAGGCTACTTCTAGCATCTAACCAGCTCCTGAGTGGCAGCTGCCTTCCCCTGCAGACGACGTGGGGAGAAGGCACGTATGTAATGTGGATGTTTTAGGGTCTAATTACAGTATCTAGAGCAGATGAGCAGTGGTTTGCCAACAAACCACATGTCTAAGGTGAGACATAAATTCACTGCAAGAAATGCAGGATCTGAGGCTCAGCTGTATGTGCAACGTAAACCAGAGCTGCTGCACTCAGGAGATGGACTTGACAATGCTGCTGCAGATCATGTATGGTTTAAATATTTTGAATAAAAAAGAAAAGTAAAATTTATATCTTCTTTCTTCTATATGCCTTTCAATCCTCTAAACTTTTAGTACAGGACAGACTGGCTTTTCTGTTGTTAATTTTATGCAGATGAAGAATCAAACTGTAGCCAGTCGAATGCCTCTTTCTACAAAGCCTCTTTGGGCTGAAGAAGGATGTGCACGTGGAAGAGGCAGCTGAGTCCAACACAGCTCTCTGTTCCCTTGCGTGATCTTGGACTACTTCCTTCAAACTTCTTGGTTGTCCAAATTGTAAAATGGAGAAAAGCTCTTAACCTGTGGCRTGTTATTGGCTTCCTCTGAAGTGGTATTTACCTGAGTAAATATATTAACTCCCAGTTAACRGATCACTGGGAGTTAATATATTCTAAATGATATTATTTTCTCTCTCATCCTAGCCGGGAAAATGCAGGGGATATTCAAGAGAGCCTCAAAAATATTTCAACAAACCCGTGCGCTCCTATGGAAGAATATTCTTCTGGCGTGGAGGATGAAGACAAAAAGTTTTCAGGCAAGTGTTGGTTCTTCCAAAGGGAAGTTAGGATTTCCACTACGAAGTATTTTTACATTGCATTGTTTTTATACTAGGTGATACATGAGAAGCCTCAGCTGGTGATGTGGTTCTCTGGAAAATGTCAGCAGTCACACTTCTTCCCGTGACACTACAATATCACGGCATAATAAGGGCTTGTTACAAAGCTGGTTTGTTGCTTTTGGTTGTTGATCCCACTTCTGCACTGTCCAGAAGAACACAATGTCCAATTCACGATTACTGGTGTAAAATTATCAGCAGACCTCGTTGGCTCTGGTACTAAGAAAACATATTTTTCACTTGGAACATTCCTCATGTTTTCAAATTATTACACCTGTGAAATAGCTCTTCCTCATGTACAGAGAGAAGGCATTCATGGCCAGAGGAGCCCGACTGTGCAGCCAGATCAGCGCTGGATGAGAAACGTCCTTGAAGACACTTTCCACACCACCCAACCTCCAAGTCACTGTGCTGCCACTTACCTTTACATTTCCTTCCTTTCATCCAGGAATGGATTACATCGGTGGTTTTTCTCTTAATAATACAAACATCATCAAGTGTGATACTCCACTACCCACGGCAAGAAATCCCTTATCACTTCCTTGGACGATTGGATGATCCCGCCTTTAACGCTACGGGAGTTACACTCGCGTACACACCTGTAACAAACACCACCAGGCGAATAATGAGCAAAGTGGCTTCGAATTCTGCAATGAGGGGTAACGCTGCTCTTAAATCCTCGTAGCTTCGGTGCCTGAACCCACCCCGACMCTGTGGGCACCTTGGTCTTCATTGTGGTGGGGGGCAAAAGGGAGTTGGACAACACAATTTTTGAGAGTACAAACTGTGGCTGGTGCAAATTTTCTTTTTGTTGCATGACTAATCAAAGTGTCAGCTGTCATGATTTTATTGTTCTTTTTTTCTTTTTTTAATGACAGGTATAATAATAGAAGAGATGGAAAATGAGAAAAAACTGGAAAGAAGAGGAATTTTGAAGGAAGACGTTATTGGTGTTGTTTTTAAGGATGATTTCTCCTACCATCTCAAATTTCAAAGCGACAGTGTGCTATCTTCAAATGAAGCCTTTGACCGCATTGGTAACAAAATGAATCAAACCAGAGAACTTGATTTTTACATTAAAAAATGCTTAGATGGATCTCTGTGCTGCCATGCCACTAAGAAGGGATCAAAGCTGTATGTGCTAAATGCTTCAAGAAAGATATTAATTAGAATTGGAGRTTTTGTTCACTTAGAAGGAAACAAATGTCAGGGAAAACATTTTTAAGAACACATACACATTATCCACAGTCCTTGTTGTCCCTCTCCCTTCTATGTCTTACCATGTCAAATCATGCCTGAAAATGAGCATCATGTGTGCACTAACGTAATTCTAACACATAGTGCATGGACATATATTTAATACATTAAAACATAAACCTGCACACACATTTGTCCACATTACTACTACTTTGACCAAATGCACCCCTATTTACTGACTAAAAGTAGTAAACTATCCGAAACAAAAAGTAAGCTTATTACCAGATAAAAAATCAAGTGAGTTCATCAGTTGATGGGCAAAAAAGAAGTCTTTTGCTAAGAACTGGTCTTGGAAAATGGAAATGATGGAGAGGCTATTTATTCAGTCCACAAAAGTCAGTAGCTTTTCGCAGATAT
The DNA here is from genome assembly GCA_030449065.1 of Oceanodroma leucorhoa. Lineage (NCBI taxonomy): Eukaryota > Metazoa > Chordata > Aves > Procellariiformes > Oceanodroma > Oceanodroma leucorhoa. The sequence continues at coordinate 4,724,254 of JASVER010000025.1, read as the reverse complement.
GACCCCAGCTCCAGTGTGCTCTGGATTTCATAGAATCATTAAGGTTGGAAAAGACCTTTAAGATCACTGAGTCCAACCGTCAACCCAGCACCCATGCCCACTAAACCTTGTCCTGAACCATTTCCTAGAGGTGCTCCTCTCTTGCCCTCAGCGTTGGCCACGGTCACGGTTGCTGTACTTTGAGCCCAGGCTCCTGCCAAAATAGGAGAGCTGAGCACGGCCGGCTCTTCTGCGCTGTGACGACAAGGTTGATGCCGCATCAGGTGGCCCATGAAGCTAAAGCCATCAACTCCCCACACCACATTATTCTTGGAGAAAAATGGCTGCTCTAGGAAAAAGGCCGAGTAAAACCAAATCTTGATTTCTCTCTTAAGTCGAATATATTTTCAACCCCTCATGTGTACGTAAGCATATATATTTATACACACATACATATGGAAATATATAGATCAAATTCTTCATTTTTTTTTTCTTTCCCACAGATACCTGCTTCAATTTTTCATCAAGTAACTGTGAAGTCCCTTCATACTGGTATGAGGGTTTCCTATCAGTGCAGTCCAGCATTGATGCAGCAGTCATAGAAGTAAGTATGATCATGATGGAAAATATGTTTTCTGTTCTTTCCAGAGTACATAGTGTGATTCAAAAGCTAAAAGAATGATAGATCATTCTCGTGGCTCAAGCCAGCATTAGTGTTTATCACAAGGCAATCTAAAAGGATACTAAATATTGAGGTTATTTGCCACTTATAAATGTAACATTGTTATTGACAAACTAATGATTGTAATGCTTATGAAAACCTGTTTGTTCTGATGTTGGCTGTTTCATTACAGAAAAACAAATTAATGGCTAATTTCTTTTCTTTAGATGAAAACAAACCATTCTGTCTGGGAAGAGATGAAGTCAATTAGCGGCGTTCGTTTGAAATCGCCCTTGATCAAACCTGTGTATAAACTGGCTTATATTTGGTTCATTACTTACGTTATATTGTGCTTCTCCCCATATATGTACTTTCTATCAGTGAAAGTTATAAGAGAGAAAAAGAAGCTCAAGGTATTAATGAGAGCAATGGGTTTGCAAGATATCGCATTCTGGTAAGTCTCATAGAAATAAACCGTCAAATTATAGGAATTATATTATTTTATACATATAGGATGTATACTAGCTTGCAGGATGGATGTGGGTCTGGTACCACGGCTCAGCTGAGAAGCAGTAATTCCCCAGCCCCAGCAGCAGTCATTTGCGATTCCCTAACCATACGCCTGGGCTCTCTGAAGCAGAGTTTTGCAAGTTGTTGAAGCAAAACCTTTGCTGCTTTTATCTGTAACATACCGTTTGCTGGAGGACCTCAGTTTCCAAGCACATTGCTCTGATACAGGATTCTTTTTGTTGTTTGTTATACTTAGCTCTGCTCTCCTCCCCCAAAAAAAGAGAAAGAGCGCTCTTCATGTAGCAAAGATGCGTGTAGCAAGGTTCTTGGTGTTGAGGTGTTGGTTGCCTCCAGGAAATGGGTGGATACTCACAGAGAACACAAAAAGTGATGAAACTACAAATTTTGGAGAAAACTGCAAATGATGAAGCACAGGGGGACACAGGATCTATCAAAACAGGCTCCCAAAGCCTTCTGAGCTTGAGTATTTCTCATCATTAGGAAAAGCATAAGAATAAGTGTTCCTGGCTGCAGAGCCTGTGCTTAGATGCCCTGTGGCTCTTTGCTGGCATCGTTGCATCTGCAGAGATTTGGATAGGTTCAAGACAGTGATATTTGTACCTTTCCAGTCTGGAAACTGAAAATGGAAGTATATTTGGGAATTATTAAGTATTTGAATTCAAAAGAGTGTGTCTTGTACTGGCCATGTAATGGCATGTGCTGTCATGTACAGAGGCAAAAATAACTGTGCCTTCATTTGTAGGTTATCCTGGAGCTTGCTGTACACCATTTACATTACAATAATGGCAAGTCTGCTGGCACTGATCACGATTAGAGAAGTCATCTATGATCACAACTTTTTTGAAATATTTTTTTTTTATTTCTTTTATGGCATAGCATCTGTAAGTCTGCTTTTGTGTTCTTAAATGGTGCACGATTTTTTCCATTTCCTAATCAAAACATCTAAATCTCAAAGACTACAGAGTACTCTAGGGCTGGGCATTATATTACAAGTCTTATGAGGAGCGGCTGAGGGAGCTGGGGGTGTTTAGCCTGGAGAAGAGGAGGCTGAGGGGAGACCTTATCGCTCTCTACAACTACCTGAAAGGAGGCTGTAGAGAGGCGGGTGTTGGTCTTGTCTCCCAAGTAACAAGTGATAGGACGAGAGGAAATGGCCTCAAGTTGCGCCAGGGGAGGTTTAGATTGGATATTAGGAAAAATTTCTTCACTGAAAGGGTAGTCAGGCATTGGAACAGGCTGCCCAGGGAAGTGGTGGAGTCACCAACACTGGAGGCGTTCAAAAAACGTGTGGATGAGGTGCTTCGGGACATGGTTTAGTGGGCATGGGTGCTGGGTTGACAGTTGGACTCGATGATCTTAAAGGTCTTTTCCAACCTTAATGATTCTATGATTCTATATGAGAAAGTAACAAAAACTTCTCCACTACTGGGATTTATTGTTATCATTTGTAGGCTAATAGATCATTCCTATTACATTTTGGGAGATTCTGACTTGAAATCAGAGTAGAGAGGTGCTAACCCCAGCATTAATGGGAAGGCTGATGCTGTGTGTCCCTGGGACCAGGGCTTCCTCCTTGCCTCCAGCCCCCTCGGGAGGCTGAGAGGGGTCTGATCTGTCTGCCCCTGTAGACCTGCCCTAAACATCAGAGCTGTCTGCTAAATGACGCTAGCCTTGTGATGTGCCATGTGCATCTGTAGGGGACAACTGAAACTCGGCTGGGTCTCTGATGTTGCTTGCTGGATTTTCATCTTGGTTTTTTACCTTAATCGCCAGCAGAAATGCATCCTGCTAATCACTGGTTTTCTCTGCTGCAGATTCACTTCTGTTTCATGCTCAGCTCATTGTTAAAGCAGCCAAATATTGCCAGTTTCGTGGGATTTGTCCTCCACATCATCTTTGGATTGCTGGGCTTTTTGACATTGCTTGAAAAACTACCACCATCTTCGGAATGGATTTTTAATCTCTTCAGTCCTTTTGCCTTTGCAGCTGGCATCTCAAAGGTATGTTCGAAATAAACCCAGAGCATCATAAAAGTTCAGCCCACGGCAAACATGCTGCAGACTTCTGCCAGATAACGGTAGCTGCCGTACATGCTTTGCATTGCCATAATGACCCAATTGTGCCCCTCCGCCCTAGATGCTTTGTAAAAAGAAAACTTGACTCCAAAAAGTATGTGCTAATTCATAACAAATATAGTTAGACTCTCAACTGCATCACAAATTTTACCAGCTCTGTATATACAACAAATTTCGATCTCTGGAAAATTATTGCAGCAATGGGTTGTGTCTGGTCAGCACCAAGATCTGCAAGAACTGTGAGGTCTTGAAGTGCTCCCCCAGCAAATACTGTGTGCATCACTCTTCTGGTGTAGTAACTTCTTCTGCACAATTTTGAATTCAGCTTACTGAAGCACTTCTGATACTTGTGGTTGTAATAAAGTGTTTCCCTGCTTAGAAACAGCACCATGATCACGAGCGGGCATGGGGTTCTGGTGAAAATGGTCGTGATGACATAGCAGTGTGGCTTGCACGTAGTATTTCTGGCTAAAGGAAGTGTTGCATCTGACTTGTGCATTTTTCCCTCTAGATTGTAAAATTAGAAAAATATGGACTGGCCTCTACACCAGAATTGTACCCTTTTTTTAACCTATACACCATACTGACCCTTGACAGTGTCTTGTATTTGCTGTTGGCCATCTACTTTGATAAGGTTTTGCCTGGTAAGTAGAAATGTGAAGGAAAGACTTTCTCTTGCATTTTTTTTCTATAATCCTCTCCCCTCATAGGGGGAAAGGTGCCCAAGAAGCGGTGGGATAGAGCTGAGAAAGCTGTGTTCTACATGGAGCAACAAAAAAGGTGTCCTGCTAGTGAGCTGGTCAGGTTGTGGAATGGCATCTTAACAGCAATAAGCTGTGCCACGTTATGTGAGGGGCTGAAAACTTCATTTACTGTGTTGCTCAGGAAAAAATGGTTAGGAAGAATCCAGGAGCTGGGAGCAGGTAGCTGCCTCATTTGGCCCTGCCTCAAAAACAGGCTCCAGAAGGAACGTTAAATTTTGCAGCAAGGCACTGAGATCCTTTACATCTACTCCAGCAGCCCGAACCACTGGGTTTAAAAGGATGTTGCAGAACTTGACCTGATTTTCCTATAACTTCTGGGCTAAAAAGGTGGTCAATGAGGTCTTTGCTGCGGTTGTTCCCCATCTGAATTTATAGATACGGATGAGTGGATAACTTTGCCAATAACTTTACCAATCCTTTTATGCTGCCAAAAGGCTGTATGCTGCAGCTGTAGATGAAGAGATGGCTGGACACGGCATTTATCAAAGCTGAGTTGACACGTAGCAGTTTTTGGTTGATATTTCACCTTTTTTGTTTCTGAATTAGGCAAGTACGGAGTACCATATCCACCTACGTTCTTCCTGAGACCGTCATACTGGTTCAAGCCCAGGAGCGGGTACATGGGGGTGCGAGCTGGCAGTGAGAGCAGCCACGACCCTATCCTCAGCAATAACACCGAGCCGATGCCTCCAGGCTTCGATGGGAAGGAAGCAATCAGGTAAAGACTCTTGTAGGCATGAAAAATATAACGCTACACGATATATTTGACCCTAGAGAGCATAGCTGTATTGCACTGGTGAACGTTAGACTGAGCCGTCTAACATATACAGATAAAGTTAATGGCAAATACATGGAAGGGAGGGTTTGTTCGGTGTTTCGTTCTTCTCCAGAGCTGGGTTTGAACATTTATTGGACATGGTGCATCTTCTGTGCCAGGGACCGACTTGCTGCCCAGCAATTTCCTCTTTGCAGAGCAGCAGCAGTGAGTCTGTTCCCCCTCACCGTCATCTCTAAGAACACTGCTGCTGGAGTGTGCTGCATAAGATACCGTTACTTACATCCTTACGGGACTAGTTTGGCCCATTGCTGTTGCTGCCCATTGCTTATTACTAGAAAGCAAATATAAATCTGCTAAAATGATAGCTAAGTCACCGCTTCTAATTATATAACCATGTGTTTTCTCATTCCCTGGGGCCTCCCACTTCATTCACTAAGTGTTCATTGAGTTTGACTTTGAAACCTTTTAAACATCTTTTAGAAAAGTACATTAGTTAACTCTGCTTTTAAGTGTACAAGAAACGAATTATATAAAGCAATTCCTTCAGCTGGAATTACACTAACCCCTGATGGTAATGAGCAGGACCAGCCTGAGGAGGAGGTTGAGAAACATTCTTCCAGTAGTTTTCAAAGGTTACTTCGAGGCAGAGGAAACATGCCAAAATTGTGAGATTCAATAGCAATGGCTTGCTTACCTTTCCTTTAGACTAAACAATATTAAAAAAATATACAAGAAGAAGGACAAGAGAACCGAAGCTTTAAGGGGTAAGAGAGGTTTTGGAATACTTTTAATTTCATTTTTCACTAGAGATGAACCCAAACTGTTTTGAAATGTACTGGATATACTTAATTCCGCCTCTAGCACTGTTAAAATGCATTATGCAATGGTTATTTCTGCTGGTATAAGTTACTGGCAAATTTCTACCAGGTTGTTATCTTCCTGTTCACTCCAGAAAAATTACTATTTATTATTCTTTGCAAAAAAAACTCCAAGCCAAACAACCCACAAAAATACAAAATAAGTCTTTTTTTTTAAAAGGAAATGAGGTAGCAAGGCCTGGCTACTTGGAGATAACTTGAAATCTCACGCGTTGGAAAGGCTATGGGCTCTTCTCTTTCTGTGGGCTCTCTTTTGAGCCACGCTAAAACAAAAGGGTATGAACCTCATAGAAACCAGAAGTCAAAATTCTTTAAATATTGAAGTTAATACACTTGTTCCCTCGGTTCGATCAAGACATGACTGCAAGTCCCTTACTAAGTTTAATCCTAACTTCTGAAGATGCAACCCATGTTTTTGGATCTGTGTTTTCGCCTCTCAGCTTCAAAAAAAAAATGTCACTTCTCTGCCGTACTTGGCAGCAAGCTACAGGTACAAGTCTATTTCTCACAAACTTCCATCCTAATGTTATCCTATTTCTATTCTAGGTTTGTTCTTAAATATATATGAAGGCCAGATCACTGCATTACTTGGTCACAGTGGATCTGGAAAAACTACTCTCTTAAATGTGCTCAGTGGATTTTCCAAGCCTTCAGCAGGTAAGATGATGCACCTGAATGCTGAAGAGGAGAAGCTGTTTGTTTTTTCAAGTGTAAGAGGGTAAAGATGCAAAAAAAACAAGTTTTCTGTCAGTTATTCGGTCTGGCTCGTTGTCGGTGCAGATTGCTCCTTCAGCACGAGCTTCGGGGCTAATGCATCCCTGGTGGATACGCTCATGTGTGCAAGCATACGCAGATGGTTATTTCTCCATCTGGATGGCCTGATGTTTTCCATGAGCTGCATACCTGTAGGAAATATGTTTTAGTTCTTACGGGAGAGATTCGGTGCTCTGAAATATTTTTGAATGGTATTAAAGCTTTGGACAACACAAAGTTATCTTGCCTTTTTTTTTTTTTAAACACTTGAGAAACACCCACAATACTGGAATTAATGTCAAAGGTATGAACACACAGCAGTCTGCTTTCCCTTTATAACTGGGAAATACTGTACAGTATGAAATTTGTTTCATTCATTCCTGTGTGCAGGTTCTGCAATGATATACAACTACAAAGTGTCTGAAGTACAGGATATGGAAAGAATTCAGGCAATGGTTGGGATTTGCCCCCAGTTTAATTTGCATTTTGAAGCCTTAACGGTGAAGGAAAACCTGAGAACTTTCGCTCACATCAAGGGGATTCAGCGGAATGAAGTAGAGCAAGAGGTTAGTATGTGCTTGTCAGTCACTGTCCTCTGTTTTACCGCACCTTGGACACTTTGAGCTTGCTTTATAAAAGTTTACCACCAGCATCTTGTTCTGTGGAAATGAGAACAACCCTAATTTTGGAAAGAAGTGTTTTTTCAATTCTTTCTTATCCTCATGTCATAAGAGTTATAATTCAGATTTGCAGTACTTAACTCTAAGCAAAGCCATTTAAAGTAGATAATTTTAAAATCTTGAAGTTACACTCTCCTGTACTGTGTGTAGCCGTGTACGAATTAAAATGCGACCAGTGCTTTGGAAATCTGGCTCTTGTCTTTGTATATTGCCAAGGTGCAGAAAGTTCTCGTGATGTTGGACCTCACCGACCTTCAGGACATCCGCGCCGATACTCTGAGTAGGGGACAAAAAAGAAAATTGTCTCTCGGAATTGCAATTTTAGGGAATCCTCAGGTAGGGACCGATCTTATTTACACACACACACACTGCATACTGCTTTAGCACATAGTTTTGCATTTTGATGTGGCATGTAGATATTTGTACTTTTCCCTACTAATTTACTTCATTGCTGGAAGGATCGAGGAATCTAGGTCAATGAGAACCGTATTTCAAATGAAAATGGTAATAATATCGTAATGGGAGAAAGAGCAATAAAAATGGCTGGTATTTGAGGATGCATTTTATTCTTAGAGAGAGATCATCAGAAGCATGAAATGAAATGATGCAAACACAGAAACACCGGCTTGGACACGTGGAGGTCTGATCTTGTTCGCCTTTGCAGGTGTTGCTTTTAGACGAGCCGACGGCTGGGTTGGATCCCTGCTCCAGGCACCACGTGTGGAGCCTTCTGAAGGAACGCCAGGCTGGACGCGTGACGCTCTTCACCACCCAGTCCATGGAGGAGGCCGATGCTCATGCTGGTGAGCCCAGATTTTCACACTGTAGTTGGCTGTGGTTTGAAAACGAGGGTTTCTCGTTGCAGAGCCCACGTACGGGTCCTGCCACGATGCAGTCTGTGCTCGCTGGACACGTTCTTTTCTGATAGCAACTACTCAACCTGGGCTGAGCAAAGGCTGAAACTGGACTGGCATGCCCTTCCCAGACCTTGCTCATGGTCTGCTTCAGGTTGAAGTAATTGCATATTACCTGGATGTACCACTAGCAGCACCCACACAAGTTAGTGATATTGTTTGAATTAATCTCTTTCCTACTTCCTTATTGCTCCTGGGCTGCACATAAAATTTTCCACAAGACTGTAAGAATACAAAATTAAAAGATTAACCTTGGTGCTTAGGAGAAAGGCAGCAGTTCAAAAAAAAAAATACTTCAGCGCTGGCCTGGTTTTACTCCTCTCAATTTCATTATAAAAATGTCTGTTGAGTTCAGAAGGAGCAGAGTGAGGTCAATATCTACTGCACTGTTGTAAATCCCCCCTAAATCCTTTGTATTCATACCTCCTTAGATCGGAAAGCTTTTCTCTCAAATGGGATATTGCAGTGTGTTGGCTCATCTCTGTACTTGAAGAGAAAATGGGGAATTGGCTACCACTTAAGGTAAATCCTTTTCTTTTTGGTCATGGCTCTTTTTATGAAAAGCTTCTAGTTGATATATTTTCTTGTAGAGTCTGTGTCTCTATAGCGTTTCTATATAGAGTAATAGAAATCTTGACAATTTGTTTTAGAAAACTTTTGAGGCTGCCAAAAATATCTTGCTTTGGATCGCAAGCTGCTTTTCTTTGGAACCCAATCCTGAAAGCTCTGAGCATGTAGCTAACATGACTCTGCAACCTCCTTCGCAGCCAAAAGGGGATCAGAGTAAGCTGAATTGTAATTTCCACATACTCTGTGGTGCCAGAGTGACGTACAACAGCTTTAATGTAAAGTTGTTTTTCTTTGGATTTTAATTTCTGTGTTCTTGGTTTAGCAGTATTGGCCAGGATCATTATTCTTAACCTCAACTATTTCTCGCGTGCTTGGCAAAACCAGGGGCACTGCAGACGTCTACAAAATTTTCCACTGAAATGCTGCCCAGATTTGGAGGTTTCCCTATGGCTTGAAGAACGACCACTGGCTTTGTATTTTAAATGGATGATGCGTGCATTTTTTTTTCTTATTTAATATTATAGCAATTGCTTTTTGATACAAACAGGATGCGCATAAATGAGCTGTGTGACCCCGAGCTTACATCATCCCTGGTCAGACAGTACATCCCCGACGCCGTGCCCAAAGGACAGAAGGGGGGTGAGCTGTGCTACGTGCTACCTCTGGAAAACACTGACAGCTTCCCAGGTAAGAAAGGCCTGTCATTGCGTCAGGGTTGTAAAGGGAAACCAAGTGGTGGGAAAAACAGAAAGCAAAGTTGCTGTGAAGGGAGTAACGATATTCCCTTGTCCATACTGCGTGGGAATAGGAAGCCCAGAGCTGCATAAATATCAGCCTTAAAGAAAGCCTCTAATGGACATGCTAATATCAATACTGCAGATGAACAAAAGAAAGTCCACCAACTAATCTATAAACTAAAATCCACTGAGTCTTCCCTGGTTTCAGGATGAGATTTTTTCCCACCAAGAGGGCCCATGGTAATCAAGAACTTTGAATTTTCTACTTACCTCTAAAGAGCACAATAATTTTGCCGTGGCTTTTAAGTTATGGGAATTAATTATGTGAATGCTAGAAGGTACAACGTTAATCATGCCAGTTTGAGTTTCTGCTCCACACTAGCCTTGGTTGCTGGGCTGACTCTGGTTGTTTCTATCGTGCAGATCTGTTCAGCCATCTCGAGAGCAGTCTTTTGCAGGGGGTTGTTAATTATGAGGTTAGCAGGACAACCCTGGAAGATGTTTTCCTGAAGCTGGAGGGTGAGGAAGCTATTGGTCGAGAAGGTAAAACATTGACTCCCATTTGCAAGTGTGGCACAATTAAGGCTCCATATATATATATATATATATGTATGTATGTATGTATGTATGTTTTAATTGAATATCTAATGAGTTTCTGTTAAATGTGAATTTTGGTAGGTTTTGGTAGGTCAAGAGTTGCAGTTGTATTCAGCTTTCCTTTAGTGAAGGATATCTTCTTGAAGAAGTCTAGATGATTCAGTCTTGACTTCCCACAGGCTTCTGAGCACATGAACTAAGACTGATGTTGGAAGGGTATTTGCTTTTGAAGGATATACTGCCCAGACCAGGAGGTGGGAAGAGATAAACTAGCCAGAAGGCATTTCACAAGGCCAGTGAAGATATTGGATGTGTTGCCATAGGAGCCCAGGTTCAGCCAGTCTGAATTCACCAATGTAAATTATGTTCTGGGTCAATTATGGCCCCTTTCCTCTGCCCTTATTTCTTTTCTGGCTAAAAATGAAAGCGTTCCTCTATTCAGAACAGAAGATCCTTGTTGATTGTTTGTGATTCAAATGTGTGCTTTGAACGCTTTTTGTGGATAATGATATTTCTTGTGGTGGACACGCAGAAGACGGAGACCTCGAGGAGAGGGACCAAAGCCTCCCGGCATTTTCCGAACAGGAGAGCGCGGCAGTGAGCGGGATGGGGCTCTGGAGGCAGCAGGTGTGCGCCGTGATGAGAGTTCGCTTCTTAAAACTAAAGCACGAAGGAAAGTTTCTCAGGTCCATGTAAGTACGGGAGCTCTCGCCTACTCTGCAGCCCTCGTGCTGGCTTGGTGCTTTCCAAAGGATTTGATCGTTCCCTTGAGTGACTGAGGGAAGGCTTAAATACCGGTGGAGATATTTGGAAGCTAAGAATTAGATGGGAAATGTTTGAAAGCTGCAGTAATAAGGACAGTTGGAATTTACTGGTAGAACTCTGAATTGCTTAAGTTTTAATTTCCCCTTGCCTTTCTCAACACAAATCACACAATTAGTTAAAGGTGGAGTTCCCCTGGACCCACTTCTGGTCTGTTTTTCCATCTAGATTGTTGTTCTTTGGAACGTTTATCCTTCCAATGCTTCTGATTTTCATTGGATTTCAACTGTGGGACAGCTTCAGGAACTGGGAAATCACGGCTAGCTCGTATTTTCTTCCCACTGCAGAGAAAATTCAAAATAAGTCGACAAATCTTCTCATCTTCAATGATACAGGTGAAGAAGAACATGTGATGTTGATTCGCTTTCTGCACCACTCTGAGTGCCCTTAGAGTTGATAGACTAACCTCGCCTTACTCTTACTGTACGTTCCTTTATATATTTGTAGCTTTGGGAAGTGTTTTCTTTTGAGCAAAAGCAAATCCAATTTTAGTGGTGATAACGGAGTACCTGGTATTTAAAAGAATAATGAACCAGGAATTTTTTTTTAAAAAAAGCAATAAACTAACTGTGGAAACATATCTTGTGTTTAACCAGTTTTAATTAAAACAGAAAAAAAATGGAGAAAATATAATTTTGCTTAGATTCTGAATGATTTTTTTGAACATACCTCTGCTTTGCAAATGGTAACTTGTCTATAAGAAACTGTTTATATTTAAAGAAAAAAATGTAATTATTCTAATTTCTGTTCTTGACTTGATTTCAGGATCAGAAATTGAAGATTTCATTTCTGCTTTGAAGACCCAAAACATAATCCCAGAAATAACTCTTGAGAAAAACATCACAAGCATTCCACTACATAATGGAGCTCTAAAAATATCCCTGGAAGGCAAGGTGAGTGATATTTTTTTCTTCTTTCATCCTGTATGTCAACAGGATTTTCTGAAATGTGTTTAAATGAGGCACAGCGAAATATACACACCAGCAAAAGGGAGAGTATTTGTTTGATATATTAAATAATATCAGTAGTCCTGTTGCGGGAAACCAGGATTATATTTGGTTCTTCCCACTGCACGCTTCTTTACAGTGATCTGTAGAGAAAAGCATTAATGCAAGTCTTTTGTGCTTCTCTCCACAAATCGTTGTCTTTATCGATCATTTCGCTCATGGTACCTGTTAGCGCACTTCCAGGTCTCCGTGGCCCCACCAATAAAACTGTCTGATTGCCTTTGTCATGGCTTTTCTCTAAACCCCTCACTGTGGTCAGCTCCTCCTCACACCTCTCATGGCCACAAAGGTAACGTCTTTTGCTTTTACGTCTTCAGAGCTACCGATTCACGGTCATGTGCAGTGCAGAACCCATCAACTGTTTCCCCGTGCTGGTGAATATCCTCAGCAACACCTTCCTAAGGCTCTTCAATTGCACTGCGCGCATCCGTGTCTGGAGTGAGCCCTTTTACACTGTGAGTGTCCTGCCTTTCTTGGTGAAAATTAATTGAAATGGCCATGCTGAAGTGATAAAGACTGGACGGGCTGGAAACCTGGTTGGACGAGCAACATCCAAGGGTTGGGGTCAGTGGTCCAACTGCTGGCCAGTTCCTGGGGGGACATTGCTCAGCAGTCAATACTGCAGCTATTTAATGAGAATTTCTTCTGCAGTATTCAAGAGCTCTACAGGGTTTCAGTGCTACAAGACATTTAGGCTTGTGCTATGTGGCAATATGGTAGGAATACAACAGTAATACTTGCAAACCCCATCTTTCCTCAGCATCCGTTTGGCAAGAATCAGCATCAAAAAGTTGGTCTCTATCCTCAACAATTTACAGTAATTCCAATACTTTTTGCAGTTTTTAAGATGTTAAATGCTTTTTTTTATTGCCTTGTTTTGTGTTCTTAAACACAAATGACTTACCATTAGTGTTATTGCTCACTTGCATGTTTAACCATCCTATGAGCATCAAGCTAGCCAGATTTTCCCTAGGCAGCTGTTGATTATTGATGACTTCTGAATTTCTCTTTCGCAGACACAAAGCCTGGAAATAAAGACTGATATTTTTTTCACCTGTCTCAGCTACGTGCTGATTTTGGCTGCTGGTTTGCCACCTCACTTTGCAATGAGCAGCATGGAGGATTACAAGGTAAAAAGCAAAAGTGGTCTCACACAAGAAGTGAAAGCAGATGCGATGTCTCTGGATAACAGTTTGTGGTGGGCTGGCCAGCATTTCTAGGTAGGATGTTAGAAGAAATACAGCCACACGAGTACAACGTTGTACCAAACCACGTTACCCTGCATCTCAGGGAATCAGCTTGGGCTGAGAACAATTTGGGTGTTAATAAAGATTTTGGGAGGATTTTTTTTTTTTTCTTTTTTAAGAATGATGTGTTTTTAAACAACAGTAAAACTAAGAAAGAATTGAAAGTACTTGGAAGGGAAAGGAAGGCTCAGCCAGGGAAGGGAGGAGCGAGGGTAATGGAGGAGGAGGAGGAGCAGGAATGAGGGTCTGGGCTCTGCTGAATCACCTCCCTTTTCCCATTTGCTTTCGCAGCTCCAGGCTCGTGCCCAGCTGCGGCTCGCGGGGCTCTTCCCCTCGGCATACTGGTGCGGGCAGGCGCTGGTGGATGTCCCACTTTTCTGGACCCTGGTGTGCCTCATGTTCGGGGTCGTGCTACTCTTCAGCCGTATCTGCCCCTTGGAGGCCAGCACCGTGCTGCCTCTGGTAAGCTCTTCGCATGCGGGAAAACGGGCAGACACAAATCCCCCTCCTTCATTTCAGAGTGAGCTTTTGCATTAAATATTTTAATAGAAATAGGCTGCTCCTGGCAGGTTTTCATATACCCACATCCATCTCCTAGTCACCGACGTGTCTCTCTCTCCAGATCATTTGCGTCCTTGGCTATGGAGTATCTCTTGTCCTCCTCGTCTATTTAATTGCCTTTAAATTTCGCACGGGACGAAGCAATCGTTACATTTGGTCTTTCATCTTTGTTCTGGTAAGCGAAATGAGTCTTCACTCTGAAGTGTTTGATTTACACATCTTGCAACTTGAGGTTTCGCTTCAAATATACTGATATTCAGCAAAATAACCCAGATCAGTGACAAATAGCTTATTTTTTGGCAACAATACATTAATATTGAAAATACTTTTTCTTCTTTATTCCAGGTGAACTTCACTCTCTATATGTTCAGTGACATACACAAAGCACTTTTCCTCACCTTGTCTACTTTGATTCCTGTGTTTCCACTGCTGGGCTGGTTTATCTTCACTACAGCAGTAAGTAAACATGCCCTACTAAATTCAATAATGGTCCTAATGGTGCAAACTGGAAAAACAAGAGGCTCTTTCCAAATTCCCTGTCTCAAAGTGCCAACTGTCAAGAAGACAAAGAATAAGAAAAGACAACAGGAGAAGAAAAGGTCCAGGCTGGGGAGTGAGAGAAGGGACCAACATGTTGGAGCGTGTCCAGAGAAGGGCGACGAGGCTGGTGAAGGGTCTGGAGCACAAGTCTTGTGAGGAGCAGCTGAGGGAGCTGGGGGTGTTTAGCCTGGAGAAGAGGAGGCTGAGGGGAGACCTTATTGCTCTCTACAACTACCTGAAAGGAGGTTGGAGCAAGGTGGGGGTTGGTCTCTTCTCCCAAGTAACAAGCGATAGGATGAGAGGAAAAGGCCTCAAGTTGTGCCAGGGGAAGTTTAAATTGGATATTAGGAAAAATGTGTTCACTGGAAGGGTTGTCAAGCATTGGAACAGGCTGCCCAGGGAAGCGGTCGAGTCACCATCCCTGGAGGTATTTAAGAGGACTGGGAAGAGAGAAGCAATGATGGAAAAGGACAATCTAACCTGGCTGATCTGAATTAGCTGTAGCCAAGGAAGCCACAGCTCTTTGAGACAGTATGAACCCAAAAAAAACAAGTGTAGTTCAAAGCTCCTTAATCCCATCCTGCAGAAAAGCTAAGCATCCCTACGTCCCACACTTGCTCCGACTCTGCACTGAGGCACACCATGCTAAGGAATTTTTCTAATCAACTGATTTTTTTTCTTGTAGCATTTCTCATTTTATCACAACATTGGTCTTCCTGAGTCATGGAATCACATCTTCGTAGCTGTCTTTGCAGTAAGGAGCAATTTGATGATGGTTGTTTTGGAAAGGATGACTCTTCTGATGCGATGGACTTGCACTGGGCTCGTATAACTCTCCCCATAAATAAAGCATGGGTTATGTGGTCAAAGTTTCACATTAAATGTTGGCAGGGGAGGTACATCCAAGTAATCACAGGCTTGTGTCTCATGTGAGCCCTGGATGCTGTACCATATGTGGGAAAATGGGGGGGGGGATTAAGTGGAGCTCATGTATAATGCAGAGATATTATTAATCAACTAATTAGTCTAATGCTGCTTCTACAAAAGAAAGATGTGGTCTCTGATCCTGTAGGATGTCTGTTGGGGTGCAGATTGTTTGAGCTAAAACTGCACTATGAAGTCAAGGCTTTTGCAAATGATCTGCATATGAGGTGGAAATGTATGCGAAGCATCAATTTAACTTCTTCCTCTTTTGGACCTTTTAATTAACTAAAATGAATCAAGTGTGTTGTTACCTTGTCTCCATACAAACCTAATCCATTATTGCTTTTTAGCCTTACATCCATTGTGTGATTTTTGCTTTTCTCCTGCGCTGTTTGGAGATGAGATATGGAGAAGCAGTTACAAGACTTGATCCCATCTTCAGGTGTGTCCTGGGCAGCCGGGTGCCGGGGTGCTTTGCAAGCCACCATTATCCCTGTCTGCCCAGCCAGGCAGGTCCCTCCTGCTCACCCCTCTCAGCAGGAGTGAACTTGAAAACATTTCACAAAGTGTGGCTCATATTTTTAGTTTTAACCAGTTTATCTGGAGGGGAGGAAATTGAAAACAAAGGGAGGGATTTTTTTTATTCCTTTGGGTCATTGCAGTTTCCGATTTTACTGGAGTTTCCCTGCATGAGGTGAATTCCCACCCAGTGTGTTGCAATAGAAGGTCGGTTGAACTACAATGTCCTAGAGAGAATAAAAAAATGTGATTTAAGCTTCTTTTTTTATTAAGCTTCATAGCTGAGGTTTCAGGACATTTCACTACAGCTGGCTAAATTAATAGTTACGAATTTAAATCCAGCATTTTAACTCCTTTTCACATGTGTCAGTATTGCCCTCTGAAGGATGCAGACTTACCCTAAAGCTTGGTCAGGACGGGGTCATCTGCTACCTGCTCTCTGCTTATCTGTCACCAACAGCATGCGGCTGACCACCTAGGTCATGTGGGAGAAGATATGTAAAAAATATTAAGTTGTCAAACATTAACAAATGTGACCCAGCCGGGAGTTAGATGCCCAAATAGCTTTAAAAACCTGCCCCATGTCTTTTAATTCTCCTTGAACAGATCATTGGCATGTGTCGAGCAGGGGACCAGTCAATACTTAGTGATGAAAGAAAAGCTAAAGC
Organism: Oceanodroma leucorhoa; assembly: GCA_030449065.1. Lineage (NCBI taxonomy): Eukaryota > Metazoa > Chordata > Aves > Procellariiformes > Oceanodroma > Oceanodroma leucorhoa. The sequence continues at coordinate 4,708,049 of JASVER010000025.1, read as the reverse complement.
TGACCTTAATTTTCTTATGCATGCCAGTGGGATTTTTATTTTTTCCCGCATGACTAACTATTTGAGCAAACACTGCCTGTGGAACAGCTCCCTGAATTCAAATAAATTTTGTGGGGTGCTGCATTGGCACTGCCCTGGGAACAAACTTGTAAAACCAAGCCTTTTTGGAAGTGATCCCCAGTGACACCATCTCTCCTCCTCCGCTCGTAGGATCCAGCAGAGGAGAGCGGTCGCCCACCAGAACAGGGACCTCCCTGGGGAGGAGTCCCCAGAAGTCCAGGCGGAGAGGGAGAGGGTGAGGAGCGCGATGGCATCCCTGCAGCAGGAGGAGGTGAAACCAGCCTTCCGGCTTGTTTTCTTTTTCATTCTCCATCTTCGGGTCTGTCTCTGCTTTCTTAGCTCATGCACTTATTATTTACTGGTCTCCGATGTCCAAGTGCACATCTCACCACCCAGCCCAGTCCCCGTGGCAGCAGAGGGAGTTTAGCTGGCACTAAATGTTTATTTCAATTCTGCTTTTTTTCCTGTTTTTTTCTGTTGCTCTGTTTCCTGGATTTTTAATTTAGAAATTTTCTCTGTAAAGAGTAATACTTAACGGTAAGAACAGAGGAGCTTTCTCATGGGACAAGAGAGGAGTTTTTATTTCCCACTTCATCTCTTCACAGGAGTCGGTTATCGTTGTCAACAGTTTGCGCAAGGAGTATGAAGACAAGAATGCCAGTTCCATCTTTAAGAAAAAGAAGAAAGTTGCTGTCAAAAACCTCTCTTTTAGCGTTAAAAAAGGTTCAAGTATTTTGCTGCACCCCCGATAAATGACTAAAATCTAATCTGAAGGTCATATTGGGAGACCATATTTTTGTCAGATCTTTCTTGTGTGCAACCAGACCCAATGCACCTGCGCTCCTGTGCTCATGGTTTTAATTTATTGGGATAAGTTAATGAGCAGCCCTTTCTCCTACTGTACTTTCAGATATTGCCTAGCACACAGGGAAGAAGGTCTTATTAACAATAATTATTATTAACAGTTCTTGCATATTTTTTCCAGGGGAAGTATTAGGTCTGTTAGGACCCAACGGAGCTGGAAAAAGTACAACCATAAACATGATTTCTGGAGACATAACGGTGACTGCCGGGGAGGTAGGTGATTCCTTTGGAGCGTTTGGGGGTTGATCTTGATGCCTTTATAAATGAAGGACGTGATGAGGCAAGCTGGCAATGCAGCCCTTAAGTCAAGGAATTTATGTACGTGCAACCCTGGATATTTACAGAAGAAAGAAGAAAGTGTTGGTTTACTCAAGGCACATTCTTGTTTTCGTCAAAATCACTGTTACAGATTTACACAAATTCTTCAGTGTGCTCTTGAAACCCATCGTGAAATTTCACAAGCCTTGTAAGAAATGCTAACATCTTAAAAAAAAAAAAAAAAAAGAACCAAAACACTCTTCATAAACAGCCTTGCAAAACCGGGAAATTGAAAACGAATGTGAACAGGGTTGGGCTAGTAACAATCCATCACTTAATTATGTGCAGGATGATTAATGACCTGTGCTGGGGGAGGGGAAATACCATTGCTGTTACAGATTTGGGACTGAATGTTTGAAATAGAAAAGTATTTCTAGGAAAAGACAGTCTCGTGTTGGTACCATTACCCGAAGTTTTATGGCAGTAAATACTGTTCGGTTTTGTGAAGACGCTGTCCTGGATTCAGGTGAGCAGAAGCCACGGTAGATGGAGATGATCACTCCAGTGACGCCGGACTTCCTTTCCCGTGTGCTAACGAGGTTCCTCACGACACAGGAGAAAACATTCCCGCGTTTCCGAGGGGTTCGTTGATCCAGAATAACGCACTACAGCTACGGAGGGGTGTGTGTTTGTGCAGGTGCTGCTGAGGGGCCGCGGTGCAGCTGCCTCCCCCCCCCCGGGGCGCCTGGGCTGCTGCCCGCAGCGGGACCCGCTCTGGCCAGACCTCACGGTGCACCAGCATCTGGAGGTGTACGCTGCCGTGAGAGGGATGGGGAAAGAAGATGCAGCTGTTAACATCAACCGGTACAAAGCCAAACGATTTTAGCTTTCGGTGGTTCTTCTCTCCGGAGGTATAGGGCAGGGAAAGGTTTTTCTGCTAACAAACCTGGCTAGTGCGAATGAGAGACAGCCCCTTCAGTGCATCCTTACCTTGGAGAAACAAGATCTCCTTCTGATGAGATCTGTTACTTTATACTGTTCTCAATCCCTTGTCTATGAAGATTTTCACGCTGGTTTATCTAGAAGACTTCAGAAAACATTCAAACTTGCTCCAGTTCATGGCTAGTTACATTAGTAACTCGCTTCTCTCATTAGCTGTGCTTACTGTTTCTGCAAAAAATCCTTGATTTACCATCTGAGTTAGGAATAAAATCACCAAGTAACCCAAGGTGATGCATATCAGCCAAAAAAATGTATGTTAGTCTCTAGATCCTCAGTACCCCTGACCACGGTGTTAGCAAACAGACACGGTCATTTCAGTATTTTTCCATTCCCCACAGCGTAGCAAAGGCCTTGGATCTCCAGAAACATTTAAAAACCCCAGCTAGGAGGTTATCTGCTGGAGAAGCCAGAAAGGTACGTGTTTGCTACTTGAGCAAATCCTGCTCTTTCTTCTTGAACTCGGTGCACAGAAAACCTTCATTCAAGCTCAAGGATGCCTTGGGTTCCTTGTCCTGGTGTCAGTGAGACCAGAATATAGTCCTTGATGTTGCGAAAGTTTTATTTCCTTGTTTCACAAAGTAGAAATTTTCTTCTTGGAGTGAAGTCTAAAATTTTAGTTAAATAAAAATTTCTGGAAATTCAGTGTGCTCATGAAAGATCCTTATGGTTTCGAACACAGAAGCACATACAGCAGAGTGAGTTTGTGGCATGATTTGTTTTCATCAACAGCTTTTGAATCCAGCCTGGCAGGATCCCCCCCTCTCCTCTTTCCCAACTTTCCCACATTGTGTGTTTAATAAATGCTAACCACAAATTGGATTTACAAGGTAATCACCTCTTTATGCCCCATCACGTCCATCTGCCAGTAAATGGGACAGACAACCACTTTCAGATCTTTGGCAGGCTTGGGAATTTTGGGGAAAGTTGATTTTGGGAGATTAAAATGTTAACTAAGAACACCTGAGGTGGGGTTGTTTGTTTTTGTTTCTTTTTTTTTCTAATCCCTGTTCCTCCTGCTTTTTGGAATCAAGAACTTCAGCTTCTAAAAGACTCACAGGGATTAAAATATAGCAGGACAACTCACCAGTTTTGCAGGTAAAGTAAAAGCAGAACCTGACCTGACCTCGGCGTATTTCCCGTTTCAGCTGAGTTTTGCGCTGAGCGTCCTGGGAGATCCGACGGCGATGCTTTGGGATGAGCCGTCGCTGGGCATGGACCTGAAAGGGCAGCGCCGTATGTGGTGAGCAGCCCCATTTTAGCAGAACTGAGAAGTGTGTAACAGATTTAACAGGGTGGCTCTTACCCTCACAACTGTAGTAACCCTTGGGCAAGCAAAGAGGTTCTGCCTCAGTGGCAGAGTACATCTGTATTTTCCCTTTTTTTTCCTAATGCACGGGGGATTGGGTGCCACTCGCTAAACTCCTTACTCAGCAGGCAGTAAGTCCTTGCTAACCATCAGATTTAATCTTAATGGTAGTATGCCCAAAAAATCTGAGCAGACTCCAGCTGAACCCATGCATTTGGTACAAAAGACAAAAATGCCTGTTTTCCTCAGAGCATGAGAAAAAAGTATAGGTAGTTCTGCCTTTTCATCACTCAGCCCTAGTGCTTTCATCAACAGTTTACACTGAAAGCGTAAAATCTGGAGGGATGCTGACATGACAAATTGCAACATAGCATTGGCATCCACATGTCACCTTTAAGCGAGGTAACTGAAGCCTTTCGAATAGTCATACCATTTTTTTATCATTTTATCATTTCAGGGTTTTTTGGGGAGGGAGACGTAAACCAGGAGATTTTCTTTGGCTATTCCTGGGAAGTAACTGCCATCCCTCTGTTCCCAGGACAGTGATTCAGGCCGCGGTGAAAGGCAAGGAGCGGGCAGCCATCCTCAGCACGCAGCACCTGGAGGAGGCAGCGGCGGTGTGCGACCGGGTGGCCGTCCTGGTGTCGGGGCAGCTACGGTGGGCACCAGGGCCACATCGCTCACCGGGATGCCACCTGATTTTTAGCCTGGGGGTTTTCTTTGTTTTTTCTTCTTTACCTAGTAGAAAATGTGGGTTTGGTTTGTCCCAAGTGTGTAACACACACAGTTTTGTGAGGAGGTACGTTGTTGCAGCAGCACGGTATAAACAGATGATGAATAAGAGGACGTACATCTGCTGCTCATATCCAATGACTGCTTTATTTGCTGCTTATAATGATTTGAACACTGTTTTCCCTCCTCTGCAGGTACATTGGTTCCCTTGAGGATCTGAAAAGTAAATTTGGCATAAGTTACCACCTAGAAGTCAAAACGACGGATGCGGGGCAAAGCGATGCTCTCCACGCCGAAATTCTGCGCCTCTTCCCGCACGCGGCTCGGCAAGAAAGGTCATTACCCCGTGGGCTGCACACCCAGCCTGGACTTGTGCTGTGACGCTCTGTTGCTCCTACTGACCTTGCTCAGCAATTTACCTGGCAGTACAGTAACCCTACGAGCACCCCTAAACCTTGGTGCTGAGTCACAAAATGATGAATTCATGTTTTTATTACTTTCTCAGGACTACGTCTTTGCTCATCTACAAGATACCAATGGAAGATGCACTACCTCTGTCCCAGTCTTTCTCCAAGCTAGAAGCAGGTAAAAGGAACTAATCAATTAAGTATGAAGATTGCTTTCAAACTGTTCATATGGATTTGTTTTTTAAGGATGCCTTTTCCATCCCTCTGCAGCTAAACAGAATTTCAGGCTTGAGGAGTACAGCTTGTCATTGCACACTTTGCAACAGGTATGTTGACGTAGAAGTTACAGGTTAGAAAATGCCTGTATAAAAAGGAGAAATAGTATTTACGCAGGTCACAGGCTGTCAGTCCTTGGCAGTAATGGGGTTGTTTCCACTGGGCATGTTGCAGGTGTTTGTAGACCTCACCCAGGACCCGGAGGAGCACGACCTGGATGCAGCGTCCGACGGGGCTGTGGAGTGGAGACCGCTTCACCCCTGAGCCCTGGGAGCCACAAAGGAAAATATTCAGCGTATTTCATCAGTGTTACTGATATGTGTGATCGGGTGCAGCTCTAGGACTTGGTTACCTGTGTCACATCACATACAGCCTTGTAGGTTTTCTGCCTCACGAAGAAAAAAAAATATTATTTTAATAAATAAAGCTTTTATCGACCTGCCATCCATCCGTACCCTTGTTCAGACTGTCTCATGAAGATTCGCTGTGCTGAGGAACAACCCCGCTGGGATGAATTGCTGGTCCCAAGGCAGGCACTGCAGTTGTGCGTGGGGGGCTCAGGTGCTGGAGGAGGCTCTGAAACCCTCACTCATCCATGGCAGGAGGACACCAGAGCTTTGGCTCGCTCAGTCCTGAGAAGCATCCTTCTGGCTGGTGTCATGCGCCAACGAGGGTCGTGCTTTCTGGTGGAGGGGCAAGGGGCTGTGTTTTGACCCAAAAATCTGCTGTCGCTGTGTGTTCCAGCTCAGCCACCTTGACCCACCTCTGGTCCCTACCCCTGGGGACACAGAGAGAGGAAAGGACTCAGAAATCCCTGGAAAAGTTTAATGAAAACTGGCAGCTCTTAGAATACCATCTTTCAAAAACTAATTGTTATCTGGAGTCAAAATAAGATGTGCTTTGACCCAAAGAAAAGCTGAAGTAGGACAGTAGGTTGAACAGGTCTTCTGGCCACAGCACGTGTGTCGACTTGCTTTGGTGGTTGGGAAGATAGGGTGGGCTCCTCGCTAGCACCCACCCTCCCTGGGTGCTTGGGAGGGATGGGGGCACTGCTGGGGAGATGGGGGCAAGCACCAGCACCCTGATCCTGTCTGAGCAGACTGGCATCTCTTCTTGGACATCTGCCTGCCAGGGCTAGCTTTAAATAATAAATAAATAATTAAAAAAAAAACAGAAACTCCCTACATTCCGGCAGCCAGGTGTTTCCCCCAGTGCCCCATCACCCTGCTCCGCAGCACCTCAGGAAAGGCTGGGCTGGGGACCCACTGGAGGACAGGGTCAGTGCCACCCCATGGGACAGACACAACAGCAAGACCTTCACCCACGCCATGAGCTCCCCTGGTTCATGTGGATGATGATGGCGATGCAGGTATGGTATGGGCAATGCAGGCATGGATGCTGCAGGTGGGTTATTCAGCCACAGATGCACGTGTAGGCAACATAGGCAGGGATGCGGGCAAGCAGGTACCACAGATGGCTGCAGTGGCTCCGTGGTGGCTCCTGCCAGGAACAGCCCCCAAAGCAGCCACCCCACACACGCAGAGAGCTGCTTTCCATATAGGTCCAAACGTCAGTGCCTCTGTCCAGGGGACAGGCAGGGAGGTGTCTTTGCTTGAGGGTCACTGACTGGGACCTGGCATATCCATGTCTCTGCTTAATTTCATATTTTTTTCCCTTTACAAGGAGGGGCTGAAAGAGGAGGAGAAGGTTTGTATACCTAGGAGATGTACCGGGGACAGGTCTTAATTTGATTCTGTGTCCTGACTTATTACGCCTCTGGAGTCTGCCTAGCTCTAAAACATCTGAATGTTATCGAAATGTCAGGGGTGGGCTTTTTTCAGCTAGGCAGAGCGAAGGGAAGCAGATCCAGCTCCTCTGCGTTTGCAAGCCCAGCCTCTGTCCCAGTTGGTTGCTTCTCCCTTCCACCGTCGGTTCCTCGTCCTGGCTGCGGCGGGGGATGCTGTGGTGGGTGACGGAGGGGCAGGCGTGCTCCACAGCCACGCTCTCAGCCTGGGGGTGAAATCAAACCCGCTCCCTTTAGCAGCACAGGGTTAGTTAACGTTTACAATACGTTTTGTAATCGGAAGAGCTGTTCCTATGCAGGAGGCAGCGCTTCCCTGCGCTTCCTACACCTGGATTGGTGGCACTGAAACAGTTTGCAAATACAACCTTTGCCATTCAGAGATGAGCGAGAGTCACCGTTCGCTCCTCCGCCTTCAGCAGCGTGCCGTAATATTTCTGTTGACTTCAGCCTCTCTTGCTGCACTGAGAAACGTAACAGAATTTGCCAGAGAAAGGATTTTTTTTTTTTTTTGTGGTTTTTTTGTTGGGCTCATTTTTCTTTTCTTGGCCAACACTCAAGAATTTCCTGAGTAACTTTTCAGAGAATCTGCTCCAGCAACTCAACAACAATATGCTTTGTTTGCTTTTTATAACATAAATAAATCTGAAGATATGCCAAGGTGGAAGGGGGGAGGAAGCCAGGGAAAAGCGAAGTGACGGTGTGAGTAATGCCTTTTGGGGGAAGTGCCTGAGTGAAAAAACGGGTGCGTGGACAAAGGAGCACTGAGAGCAGCTGGGACAACCGGCAAGTCCCTCCCAGGGAGGCTCAGCATCTCCACTTCTACAGGCACGCTGCAAAGGACACGCTCTGGATTCATTTCAAACCTTCCCGTTAAGGTAAGGCTTAAACATTCATCTTAAAACAAATAAAAATTGTTATTTAAAAGGTGTGAGAACATCCAGTAATTAATAACACCGTTATAATACTGGGTGAGAATATGCATAGGTGGGACACGGGGCATCTTTCTAACAGGCTGAGTTAAGCTTGGGATTAAGTTTAGTGACTATTTAAAGGTGACAGAGTCTTTTTAACCTTACTTTGATATGCAATAACACACCAGTGGAGCTCAGTTTACGGCAGAGGTGTATTTCCAGTGTTTCTCGGTGCTAAGAGGATGAGGTAGGTTCAGCTCAGGTCAGTATTTTAAGTAATCCAGCACATGTGAGGAGCAGATTTCTTTCCCTACATGCAGTGTAAGCTAAAGATTTAATTTAAAAAGTCTTCTGTCCATCTTACGCTCTTAAAAATTCCCTCTGAAATACTGAAGGAGCAACGAGGTCAGTTCTGCCAAGTTTCCCCCAACTGCCCAAACTCTGCAGCAGCGCGGCTGGGGTCAGGCAGCGTTGAGGGGTGACGGGGAGTGGGGACATGTGGGACACCAGCAACGGGGACCCGGTGCTCCGGCTCTCCATCCCACCCGGGATTTCCTGGGTGTGAAGTTGAAATTCCAGCTGTGGGTCAGCTTGTCGAGATTACTCTATGTGACTATTAAAATAAAGGACAAACTGGAAACCTGCTTTAGCTGTGACACAAATCCCGTTTCAGTTGTGGAAATGCATACGGGTGATACACGCTGTCTTACACCTTGCTTCTGTTAGGTGAAAAAGTGACCAAGGAATTGCAAGTTTAACTTCACAGTCATTAGCGTCATTAGCACATTCAAATTTTTATACGCCTGGATTTAGTGAGATCGTCTGTAAGGGAAAAATCTATTCAGAGAGTGATGGCAAAATAGCAGGTTTCTGCCCCATCCTCCCGCCGTGCCGTGCCAGTACGTGTGTTTGCAGCCTGTACCTGGGGAAGACCATTTGTTGCAGCTGCTTTTCCAGCATTTCGGTGCCTGCTGCCTCGTTACAGCGGAGACGTGCCTCTCCTGCTGGCTGAATATAAATATTTGGAAGAAGATGAACTCTGTCTTGCCTGTCAGCACCGTGAGACATCATTCCCCAAAGGGAACAAGACAATGTAAATCCTCCTTCTGTATGACAGGAAGGTTTGAAAGGATAAGGTCTATAAATGGTCTGATATTTCTACCTGAGACTTCACTTAGAGAAAATCAAGCTCTTGTCTGAAAGCATATTTTAGCTACAGGTGTGACAGCAGAGCAGTTTGGTTATCTGAGTGTAACCCTTTCGCATTTGGATACTTAGTCCTTTTGCTCATTGGAGTTATTAATTATTATTTTATTGATGTTAATATGGAGATACCTCATCCGCAAAAGTTACTCTGACAGCTTGCTTTATGCCTACTTCTTTAAGTTTCCACCACCAGCGTTAATCCAAGCAACAAATCCTTGTTTTGCTTTGACCCCATCTTTTTAAGGATGCTGCCGCATCTCTTGGAGTAACACAGCAGCGCATGCTCGTGGCTGTTTCTCTCTCATTTCCCATTAATATCCGCAGCAATGAGAGCTCTCCAAGCGCACTTCCAAGAATTTATTTGCTCGTAGCTCCGAATTGCCTTCAGTCAAGGCTGCTTCCCGTATGACCTCAGCTCACAGCCAGGAGTTGCTCAACACATCTTGGTGTGAAGCCTATAGCACGTTAAAATTATACGCAAAAAGATTTTGGTGATTTTAATCGACCATGTTGTTGCCATTGTTTCTTGGATATTAAGGCCACCCAAGCCAATTAGGTCCTGTAGGCTCATCTTCCCTTTTTTATTTCATAAATAACTCCTCCCAGCCTTACCATGCTACAGCACGGAAGCGTGAAATTCTGGTTGCAATCGGTGTCTTACTGCTGAGCTGCAAGGATTGTGAGTATGTCGAGGACGATGAGGTCTCTCGGTCCCTTGCTGCTAGAAGCTGTGCTGCAGGGCTGGCTTCTGCTCAGCACAGGAGGCCTGAGTTGCTTCAGCTCTCTCTCTTGCCATAAAAAGGGAAGGGAGGTCTTACTGTGCACACGTGCAAGGACTGCGCGAATAAAATCTGTCACTGCTGTTCTACCTTTTGCTGTATTTGAAAGTAATTTTTTAAAAACTTCTTTGGAGGTTCAAAGATGAAGAGACTTCAGAGAGATATGAGTGTATTCCAGCAAACTAAAATTCTTTTGTGGAAAAATGTACTTACCAAGTGGAGGATGAAAATGCAGAGCTTTCAGGTAAGGTAAAAAAAAAAAAAAAAAAAAACAAAAACACACACACAAAAAAAACCCCAGTGAGAAACTAACTACTGAAGAGTGGCCAATCCCTGCCTGCCCCTATACCTCAATTTTGTTTCGTAAAATTGAACATTAAAGTACATTGGAAAAGCCCTGTCTGGGAACAAAATACTTTACAAGACTTTATTTTTTTAACTGATAATATTTCTGTCTCTTATGTGATGTATGAGAGCACAGGCGGGCTCTTTGAGCAGAGTAATTTACTGAGGTGATGTGCACAATGCAAAGCCCTTGTTAGTTAGTTGACATCTAAGAAACTGGCGTGACTGAGTGCCTCTTTATATGTTAATCCCACAGAGAATATGCTCTTATACTGTTATACTATTAAATTCTCTTCTCTGCTCTCCCCTTTACCTAGGAGTGGATGTTGTCTCTGCTCTTTCTGCTGATGATATTCATAGAGTCCATGTTCATACACCTCAACCACAACCTTCCAGTGCCGTACAGAGACCTCGGGCAGTTAGATGATCCTGCCTATAATGCCACTGGGGTCACCATCGCTTTTACACCCATCACTGTGACCACAAGGCAGATAATGAATAAAGTGGCCTTGAACTCTGTAATGCTAGGTATGTTTTGCCTTTTAAGTATTTAGCTTTGTTGTTATTTAATCTATTATACATCACGTTTTAGTGGTGCTCCAGTATCTTGGGTCAGCAGAGAAAATTCACTCCAAATCCTCCATTCCACAAATATTTCTTCTCTAGTATTTAAATTACTAGTGAGGTCAGTCTGTGCTTCTGAGCTGTAAAGCTCTGCCTTTGTAGAATAATGCTATTAAGACACATTGGTTCATTCTTTTGAGGTTCACCTCTTCCCAACTAGTAAAGTATGAAGTATTTAAAGGTGCCACCCTGCCCAGTGAGGAGAACTGGAAGGGAGGATTTGCAATGCTAAAAAGGCAGAATATACACCCAGCGCCTGTGCACACATTTCCAGACCTACAGAAGCTCATTGCAATATTTTTCTTACAAACTACAGGTATAAAACTAGAGCCACTGGACAATGAGAGCGCCCTGGAGGAAACCTGGATTTCGAATAAAGGAATTATAGGGGTTGTATTTAAAGACAACTTCTCCTATCACCTCAGGTTTCCTTCTGAGAATGTGGCTATTCCAAATGACAACTTTGGACACATAGGTAATACAAACTGAGAATTTATGGGTGGGTGATTGCCTGGTGTGGATAGGCATCGCTTTGTCGGAATAATCTCTGTAAATTAAATGATGTAATAAATTGTTAATTTTTGTTTTGTCAGTGGGCCAGTGTCCATTTGAAGAGTTTCCCATAGTGCATATGCATGCTTACCACCAGCTTTCGTAGTGAAAACCTATTACGTTTCACTGCTCTTACCTGTGATGCCCTTAACCTTTCATCCTTGCAGATGCCTGTCACAATTTCTCACTGGAATACTGTGACAGCCCACGCTATTGGTACAAAGGCTTCCTGTCCCTGCAGTCCAGCATTGATGCAGCTATTATTGAGGTAAATGGAATTTATGAACTGATGTAAGTGTCCTTTTGTTTTAAACTTGGTCCAGGAAAGACAAATTGTTCTGTGACTATAGCAAGAGATGGGCTTGTCGGAAAATTCTGCAGAAAAACAAATATCTTAAAATATTCAGCTGTCTGAGTCTTGAAAGCAATTGGCAGTTCCTGCAGAAAATGACTGCTTTCAATTTAATTTTGAAGATTTGTACTAACTTTTGTTTCTCTTCAAAATGACTATTTCTCTTAAAGGCTGGGAACAAAGTGTAATACCACTGTTTGATTTAGAGTATTTGTCAGATTCCAAGGAAAAGGCAATTCTTGCAGGAGACTGGGGTGGTATGAATATCTGCTGGGTGATTCGGTTTCAAAGAAGGCATGTCCTTCATTTCTTGACCTTCCTTTCCAAATTGTTCCTCAAAAACACACCAGGACAGGGGTCCTTCCACCTGGCTGCTCACCTCCAGCTGTCCAGGCTGCTTTCATCCCCGGGGAGAGAAACAGGACCTTGGGGAGCGTGAGTCATTTGTGTGTCTGGATCCGTACCTCTGGATGAGCTGAAGGATTTATCTCTCTCAATAGACAAGGGAGGGAGTCTAGCTGAGGTGCAGACACACAAGTGAGTCAGATGAGCCCTTCCCATAGGGCTTTATTGCACTACTTGTTGATGTTTTCTATAAAGCTGCATTAAGAACTAAATCTAGGGATAATGAATCAGAAGGTTCCTTATAAAAATACACCTCACTGTAGAAAACAAACTAAATACTGAGGTGTTGACCTTGAATTCCTTTAGGTGGTGGCAAATCATTCTGTTTGGGAAGAAATGAAATCAATTGCTGGCGTCCGTATGAAGTCCCGGGATTTCACGTCCTCAATTACAGTAGAGTACAGTTATTTCATGATTACTATCGTGATGTGTTTCTCTCCGTTCATGTATTTCTTACCGATAAATGTTGTAAGAGAAAAGAAGCAGCTCAAAGTATTGATGAAGACAATGGGACTGCAGGATATTGCATTTTGGTGAGTTCTTATTTAACTAAAGTGTCTGTTTGCAAAAAATCTGTATACTCCTGGGCACTTGCCCAGTCAGTTAATAAGTTAAATGCGTTCATAAGTTTTCTCCAGTACTCTAAGGACAAACCAGAAGGGTTGAGCATGGCAGCAGCATATTCTTCTTCCTTGGGTATTTCCTCCCAAGATGGGTCACGCTCTCTGTTCTGCAGAGGATGTGAATGAGTTGACCTTGGGAAATAATATTTTAATTTAAAATGGTTCTGCCACACAGATGAAGTTGTAACAACAGTTCTTAATTAAACGAAAGTGTAATGCCATCTTTCCATCTTCAGGCTCTCCTGGAGTCTGCTGTATGCTGCTTACATGATGGTCTTCTCCTGCCCGCTGGCAGCTCTCGCGGTGTGGGATCCTTTCCCCCTCAGCAGCTTCCCTGCGGTCTTATTGCTGTTTTTCCTGTATGGCCTAGCATGTGTAAGTCAGGTTTTAAAGCCAAATTTTCTCACCGCATGATTTATTACTATGTTGATGAGCCTAAGCGTTACTCCAGAGCCTTTTGCACAGTGCTCAGAACTGTATCTTTTGCATGGTCATACTAATTGAAATAGCTAACCGTGGATTCTCTGACTCAGCAGCAGTGATTTGGATTGCAGCCTGAAGGTCTTAACAGGCAGTAGGTTGGCTACAAAAGACCTGGTTTGAAACTCAAATCAACCCACTAAGAAGGGCTTTGGTGTGTTTTATGACACGGACTCAGCTCACCAGAGATCTGTTTGCCTGGCAAATGACAGTGCTACTGTTAAAGATATTATTTCCTTCAGTGATTGAAGGAAACTTCTGTTCTTACAGATGCACCTGGTTTTCATGCTCTGCTCCCTCTTAAGGACCTCCAAACTTGCCCGCTCCTTGGGGTTCCTCATCACCTTCCTCTTTGGATGCCTGAGCCTCACTGTGCTGGTAGAAAGTCTTCCAGAATCGTTGCAGTGGTTTCTGAGTCTCTTCCCTCCTTTTGCATTTAATACTGGCATTGCAAAGGTACGGTGCATCACCTCTGCAGCTGAACCTTCCCAGTAGCTGGCTGTCCCGGGCCCTCTCGGTGGGGACAGAGTACATTTTGTCACAGAGAGTGGCAATAAAAGACCCTGCCACTAGGGTGAGGAAGGCATAGGAAGTCGTAGTCCTCATTTCAAAAGACCAGCTTTTCTACATCTGTAAAATCTTCAGGTACTTTTCATTCATATCCACGTCCTGTTTTGAAACCGCCATGCGAGCCGAGCTGCCCTTGGGCAGCAAAGAGGGGCTCCAGTGCGCCCATCCCATTCCCCCATTTAAAGAGCTGGTGAATGCAAAGAAAACCACAGCCCTCGTCACAAATAATCTGCTGTTGTGCACTTCTCTAGCGTCCACACGAACCCGAGGAAGGCCCAGCGAGCCCATTGCCACGCACAACAGCACCATTATCTGCCGGGGCTGGACCCCAGGCAGATGGGAGTTGACTCGAGGACATCACCTCTTCGCTGCCCGGTCATTCCCCTCTCGCTGCAATGACTCTTCCTGGCAACAGAGACTGTGCAAATACAGTCCAAGTTTTCTGCTGTGGCCATCCTTCCCCCATCCCCGCTTTGGATAATTCTGTGCAGTTTCCCAGTTTTCCATCAGTCATCTCTCCATAGCTCTGAGAGACACTTTCTAGCTCCAGTTATTTAATATTTTTGATTTCCTAATATATAGAGAAATCTGCCTGGGAGAGGAGATTTCTGCACCAGCAGAAAAAGAAACTGAGTTTACTGCTAATTTACCGTATCAATCACTATGTAAAAGTATACCGCCTTTGTCATGACTCTGTCATGTCAAGGGTGCCAATATCATATTTCTTGAATTATTTTCTATAAAACTCTGATCTTTTCTTCTGCTTCTGGATTGTTCTGGAAAATTCTGAATGAAAATGTAAGATTTCTGCGTGGAGTAAGTTTATTTCCCTTCCCCACTAGAAAGAAAGGAAGAAAAACTGGTCAGTACTGCAGATGATTTCTGGGTTAACAAAGTCAGTTGTATCCATGGTTTGATGGCATTTGCATAGTTTTCCAGCCTGAAGATTATTCTTCTTTGTCCTTTATTTCAGGTTTTCCATTTAGAAAAACACAGAATCAGTTTCTCTTTTTCTAACCTTATGGAGGAATCATACTTTTTATTTTTGACTTACATTATGCTGGTCTTTGACTCAGTCTTGTACATGCTGTTAGCTGTGTATTTCGACAAAGTTCTGTCAGGTAGGTATGGTTTATGCTTATGATCATACTTTCTTCTTTTATACTTTTGCTTTATACAGATAGCGTGTAATAGCTCCTCAAGGAAATGATGGGCTGCTCCATTCTCTGAGTCAACCAAAATAGCTTTTGGACTAAAAAATGTATTATATCACTGAGTGAGTGACTTTTCTGTCCCTGGCACACACTCGTAATTCCCAAATCAAAGACAACAAAGTATTTAGTGTTTTTTCTTTCTAATTATACTGCTGTTGAACTGTTTATGAGAAAATAGTGTAATAATGTGTGAGACAATATTTTCATTCATTGAGTAAAATACTGAATTTGTTAGATATAGCCTTGAAGCCAACCTTCTTGTCTCCTCTACCTCAGCTCCAAATCTCTTTTTTTAACTGGAGAAAGTACCAATTTTGAGGCAGCCAAGTACTTATTAGAACCTCCTAAATGTTTAGTCTAGGATGATGTCTTGGTTGTGGCTTTGGTTAATGACAGGTCACCTTCTTTGCTTTCCTGTCAGGCAAATACGGCATCCCCGATTCCCCTTTTTTCTGCCTGAAGCCCTCATACTGGGTGCGGAGCAGGAAAGGTTCCACCAGGGAGATGCCCACAACTGCAGCGAGCCCCGAGGAGCTCCTCAGTGATGACGTAGAGCCGGTGCCCCCTGAATTTGTGGGGAAGGAAGCCATCAGGTGAAGCGAGAAGGAATTTCTATTCATGCTTTTTGAGTTGGGTAGCTTGGGTTTAATGCTCCCAGAGACCACCACTTCTGCCATCAGCTTTGATTTGACTTATCCAGGCAGTTTTCATGTTCACGAGGCTCTTGCAAAACGCTTTGTTTCACAGAGAAAAATTAGAGATAAATAGGTAATCCAGGCTGGTTGCTAAGGGTGAAATTCGGATGAATTCAGATTAAGAAAAAACAGGTTTTTTTGCTGTGGACTTTGTTAATTGTCCATTAGGGACAACAAGGAGACTGCGGAGGGCAGTCCGTTCCAAAACAGCCATCTGTTGCAATGGACTTGACCTTGTCTTTGCAAGGTTTGGTGCTCCAGTATTGCGTGCCAGGCAGCGATGTTCACACCTGAGCACAGAGCATGCCAAACCCTGCTGAACCTCAGGGTTGCTTCCCAGTACCTCTTACTTTTCATGCCATTTCTGTCATTTTAAATTATGGTCCATAAGAATGAAAAAGAGCACCAGGGAAATGTATTTACAGCAATCCTGAAATAATATCCTCCTTACCTTCCTTCTAGACTCAACAATATTAAAAAAACGTATAAAAAGGACAAGAAGACAAAAGCTTTAAGAGGTATGAAAGCTGTGATATTGTTTCCTGTTAAAGATGAGGAAAAACAGTTGTGCAAACATTTCAGTCAGTCAAAGAAATAAAACAACACTTGCATTGCTTGAAAATTTATGTAAAATACTAATTGATGCAACTGATTACTTTCTTCAGTTTTTACTGATTTCTCCATTTTTAATAAGACTAAAGAGAAGAAAGATTTTTTTTTTTTCCCCCCCTGTTCTTGTTTTTCTGTGTTTTCTGCTAAATACAGAGCAGTTTCTCATGCCTTCAGTTAAAGGCTTGCAGAACTTTGCCCTACACTGCTTAATGCACTTTTGGCTAATTATTGCTACTTAGTTCTTATACTTCTTGACTTGCCTTGCCTTCGACAATGAGTAGAGGCAGGTCAAACCTCATTTTTTCCCAAACTTTATGTTTTCATTCTAGGTTTGTCTTTAAATATTTACGAGGGTCAGATCACTGCCTTACTCGGCCACAGTGGGGCTGGAAAGACAACACTGTTAAACATACTCAGTGGACTCACGTTGCCTTCTGAAGGTAGGACGGCAAACAGCGGGATGGTGTGGGCTTGATTCAAAAGCTGTAAAGACCAGTTCGTTCCACTTCATCACATTTATTCCTGTAAACAGGCTCTGCAACCATATATAACTACAAACTCTCTGAAATAGGAGATAGGGAAGAGATTAGAGAGATGATTGGCATTTGCCCACAGTTCAACATACAGTTTGAAGTCTTAACGGTGAGAGAAAACTTGAAAACTTTTGCAGAAATCAAGGGCATCAAGTCCAAAGAGGTAGAGCGAGAGGTAAGTGTGTGTTCCCCTGAAACGCATCACTGGCAGGAAGGTGAGGCTGTAGGCAAATCCCACGTTTCAGTAAAGGCTCCTTTTGCACTGGGAAGCTCCAAGGGTCCACCTGGCTATGTCTTCTGAAAATCAAAGCTGGTATCAAGCTTTGATCAGGTTAGTAGGCAAGTTTGTGGGCTTGATGCAACCACAGTGATTCCTCCGCTCAAGCCAAGGAGATGAGGGGATGTAGCAGCCCCTGGAGTGGCTGCTCCTGCTGGTGGTGGGTCGGTGTGGGTAGGAGCTAGACCTGGGTACGCGCTCTTAGAAACTGTGCCTTCAGTCCCAGCCACTTCTCCTTCATGGCTAATAAAGGACGGAAGGACAACTGGTGCTGAGAGTGGACGTCCTTGTGCTGTTCTAGGTGCAAAACATTTTGGAACTGCTGGATATCGGTAACATTCAAGACACTCAAGCTGAGAAACTGAGTGCTGGACAAAAACGGAAGTTATCCATTGGAATAGCCATGCTTGGAAACCCCCAGGTAAAGCAACAGGCACGGCTCTGTAATATAAGGAATATTCAGGTCCAGCATAACTAAAACCTTATGCATGTACTTGGCTGCACGTTTGTGCATGATTTCAGACCTCTTTAAAGCACTCATAATTATTAAAATTAATAAATTTAATAATTTCATTTTGTTAAATTCATAACCCATCTTGCTAGTCTAGTTTTAAAGCAGATAGATAGTTCCCTGACCTCTGCCCAGCTCCCAGAATAGCTGCCCTTGAATAAAAAGTGGCCTGGGCCTCTTGCCTTCAGGACCTGAAGCTTTCAGGGGAACACCAAACCCAAAAGACATGCAATTGCTCCGGCAATGAGGAATGTCTGATTTCATCCTTTCTGCAGGTTTTGTTCCTGGATGAGCCAACGGCTGGGTTGGATCCTCTTTCCAGGCACCAGGTGTGGAGCCTCCTCAAGGAGCACAGAGCTGGACGGGTGATCCTGTTCAGTACCCAGTTCATGGACGAGGCCGATATCCTCGCAGGTAGGCACAGGTTCTCTCTGCAAAATAACCCTGGAGCAGAAAGCCCATGTGAGGTTCAGTTGCAAAAAAAGTTTTGAACAACTGCTCTGCAGTATAAATTCCTTTGGCTTTTTCTTTCTTCAGACCGCAAGGCTTTTATCTCGCACGGGAGGCTGAAGTGTGTCGGTTCTTCTATGTTCTTGAAGAAAAAATGGGGGATTGGCTATCATTTAAGGTATCTACTTCAGCCCCTACAACTGGTATCTGGGAACATGCATGTACATGGAGCCACCAGAATGACTATAAAGGGGAAACCGTAGAGCAGATGTCATCAAAACAAGAAAATTAACTGAATTAATATTCGGTTAAATTAACTGAAGTAGCACTTTATTCCTGAGTAAGGAATGAATTAAGTATGCTGGAGTTTTCTTTTTCTGCATCCTAGCAAATACAATGATGGTTGTTGTTTGTCTGTTTGTTTGCTTCCAAAACTAAGCATCTGGGTTTTTTTCAACTGAACAGGATCCACATCAGTGAGTCTTGTGACTTAGAGAACGTGACATCTCTGGTTAAACGGTACATCCCCGGTGTCATATTCTCAGGACACAGTCAATATGAGCTGAGATATAAATTGCCATTAGAAAGCGTGAATAAATTCCCAGGTAACGTATATTAAAATAATTGAGAATTGTCCATAGAGAAAAAATAATCACAAATGTGGGGAAAGAGAAATGAAGTGGGAGATTTTCTACAGGAGTCACATAAGGACTTTAGAACTGCTGCATTTTGTTTTCCCCCCACAATTTTAGCATCCATACGTTTAAGATCAAAATGTACAACAAATGCTTTTCTACTTTTGTCATGAAAAACCTAGCAGGCTAAACTGGGCTACGTGTGCTGCTGAGAGTTTCTTTTTCCTTCTGTTAAAAGAGAAGATAGTGACACGAGAAAACTCCATACAGCCGGTACCGTTCCGTACCTGCAGCGGCACCAGGCAGACCTTCACTCACCGTGTCCATCACATTCAGTCCAACAGTCCCACAGCCCTACAGCCTCAGAGGATGCACAGCCTGAAATGCTGGTGCTAAGTAGAAAAACATCTTCCGTGAGCTATGGATCTGGCAGTTCTGTGTTCCTCCAGACCCTTTGCATCCTGGCAGCTTGCTGCTTTATTATTTTCCCTGTGACTGGAGATGCTCCAGTCAGGTTAACTCAGCTGAACCAAAGTGTGGTCTGGAGATACGTGCTTATGTTTGAAACCTTGAAAACATTTGGTTTATCTCTGTCCTGCAGATCTGTTCAGTGGCCTCGACAGCTGCTCCGACCAGGGAATTATCAATTACGGAGTTAGCGTGACAACCCTGGAGGATGTCTTCCTGAGACTGGAGGAAGAAGCCGCAGTGGATCAAGAAGGTACAGTCGCGGCTGCAAATATACAATCTGTAGCTGAAGAGAACGGCTACTTTGCAATAACCCCTGGGCATGCCTCCAACAGCTGATTACGAGGTGGCCCTTAATTTTTCACACATTACAACATAGAAGCTGGTCTCCGACATAAATGCGCATGTGGAAAACTCTCTGCAGATGAGCGTGTCCTTGGGGAGGAGTGGGCAGAAGCAGGACCGCGGTGCCCTGACGAGACGGAGCCGGGCTCCTTGCTGCTCTCGGACACTGGGAAGGTGGCAGTCGGCGGCTTGGCTCTCTGGAGGCAGCAGGTCTCTGCCATGGCGTGGGTGCACTTCTTAAAGCTTAAGAGTTCGGGGAAAAACCTGCGGGCAATGTAAGTACCAAAGTGGTTCTCTCTTGCAGATCTGGAACTGGACACAGTCACAGCAGGGGGGACAATTTTCATATCCCTGTTTCAATGAGCATTTGGATTAATTGATAGCAGGTCTTGAGCTATGAATGATCTGGGTAATCTGCACTCAGAGGAGAGGAAAGCTTCTTCCTTTCTAGTGCCAGTAATATAAAATCTCCCTTTTGTGCATTTTCATTTCTGTACTGAGTGACTTATGCAAGGGAAACCCTTCTTTGTGAAGAAAAGAGTCATTCAGAAGCACTTTTATTTCAGATGGAGAGGGAAGTTTTAAAATAAACTAGTGTGCACAGAGAGAGGAGGGAAACATACTACTTTCAGACTTCCTCTTTAATTTTTTTTTAAACTTCTCTCATGTTGCCAGTGCCTGAACTCATTTGGCCCCATGGGTCTTCAATCTGGCATGCTGGCATTTCCTGGTGGGGCACAAGAAACAGAAGGGAGATGCTGATTTATGAAAAACCTGTATCTGAAGGAAGCCTGAAAGGCATTTCATGGCCCTAGAAAGTTGAGCACTCCAGATCTGAGGTCCTCTCCCTGCTAAATTTTGAGCGCCTTTGTGAATGATCAAAGTTCGAGACTTCTGAAAATAAAATTGCCAAAAATTTTTAACAGAAAAAGCATGCGGTAACCTGAACATAGTATACCATTCCAAATACGCAAACACATTCTGCTGAATATCTGTTTTCAGAGTGTTTATTCATCTCTTTCTTAATGTAGTTTGCTGCTCTATGTGGTTTTTCTGCTTCCTCTGCTTTTGCAACTGTCCCTGATTACTGTCTGGAAGAGCGTGAATACTTGGGAGCTCTCATCTGCACGGTACTTCTTGCCCCTGGGGAAGAGGGCTCACTTGGAGACAACCAGCCTCCTGGTCCACAACAACACGGGTGAGGGGAACGAGCCTTTCCTCATCCTTTCCTATTCTGGGGCTTCTTGCTGCTGCAAAGGAAAATAAATGGAAAGAGCAGACGGTTGTAGGATGGAGGGGATCCAAGGGATGATGAAGGTTTTAGTGACAGAAAAGTGTGGAAATTGTCATTTTTAAGGGGTTGTGAATGAAGCCTACTTTGGCTTCAGCAGCTGGTGAGATCCTGATGCAATGATCTGAAAAGGGATATCGTAGCAGATGGGATTAGAAGGGACCCAGTTCTTTCCCTGCCCCAAATCCAGATCTCTATCCAAACAATTTCTGCCTTTTCAGGCTGTGGGATCCTCAAACCAGGCACCATACTCCAGTAAGAGCTCACTAATGCTGAGTCAAATTAACAGTCTACTTCCAGAGTTTTACCGTCAATATTCATATGAGTGGATGCTATTTTATGTTATTTTGCCAGAGTATGATACTGTTGGCTTCATCAGACTGTCAGCAAGGAAGATAATACATTTTGTAGCAACTCAGCAAAGGTGGAAAAAAAATGACAATGCAAGATTCAGTCAGTGAGACTGAAATCCATTAACTTCACATAAATGAATGTGCGATGATGTGCACATATGTGCTGTCTGACATCCACAGTTATTAGACTTTCTCTGGTTTTGTTTGGTGGTCATGGATTTAAAAAAAAAAAAACAAAAAACAAACCACCAAAGACTCTCTTGTTGTTCAGTATTATGATTCCTCTGCTTTTGGCTTTCACACCAGGCGTAGGCATTGAAGACTTTATCCACGCACTTGAAAGCCAAGATCTCACAGTGGAAATAACAAGCGAGGAAAATATCACAGAGGACCTCAACCACAATGGGGCTATAAAAGTGTCTCGCAAAGGCCAGGTGAAGATTTTTGTTCCCTTCCTCCTGCTTCTTCCCAACAATTGAATAATTAAGCAAAATGCCTCCATCAGCTCTACCTCTGGGCTATTGAGTAAGGCCCACAGGTACAAAGATTTAGAAGTGTTTTAACCAGTAAACTACATGCTAAAGGAGACCTTATCTCCCTCATTCTCCACCTCAAATTTTTCTTTTTTGTAGCACAGCTATACAGACTTCCAATACCTAGCAATTTGGTTTTTAGCAAACAAAGCATAGGCAAAATGAATTATTTCAGGCCTGGATTCTCCTGGCATGCTCTTTTTCTACTGCTTACCTGCAGATGAGAAAAGCCAAGAGTTTTCATCTTGTTTTCTTGCTCTTTGAAGAGCTACAGGTTTACTGTGTTATGCCACGTGGAGCCTGTCAACTGCTTCCCAGTGCTTGTGAACGTCATTAGCAACGCTCTGCTGAGAGCCCTCAATTCCACCGTGCACATTCGGATCTGGAGTCATCCATTTCTCTTTGTAAGTGTCAGAGCCTGGCAGCCAGAAAGTGTCAGAAAACAGTTCTTAAATCTGCTTAAGGTCTCAGCAAGTCATCAGATTTTAATGGGAAGCCATGTGGGACTGTTTGTACCTGTTGACCCACCTTCTTCGGTGGTGGCTCTGGAACCATCATGTTTGACTTCAGGAAAACTGAAGTGAATTTTTCCCTTGTGAGTCTCAAGGGCTGCTGAATGGACAGGGTGGCTGGGAGGGTTTCTTCAGGAGGTTCCTTAGTCTCTATGTCACGTTATTCAAGCTGTGGCCCACCAGTTGACAGAAGAGAGAGCTCATCACAAGTCTGGGACAGAGGAGTGGGACCTATTTCTCCTCACCAGTGGCAAGCACTTTGCAGGGCTACGGTTTGGGAAAACCCTTCCTCCTGCCAGTATTTGGTTTCAAATTTGTGAAACACAAATTTGTGTTTCAAATTTCACATTCAACACTTTTTGTTCATACTGCCCTGCACTTCATGAGAAATGCAGTAGGATTAATTGTGGCTCCTAGCCATTACATTGAGGATGTTTTCTACAAATGCTTTGTTCTTTTGTTTTCAGATAGAAGATTCACCATACTGGGATTATTTTTTTTATTTTTATTTAATTTATGTGCTGGTGTTATTCCCTGGTGTTCCTCCTCACTTTGCAATGGGCTACATGCAGGATTACAAGGTAAATTCCTTGAAATGGAGCAGATTTGGGGTGTTGGGAATTTTGGGTGTTGGGATTACAACTGCGTTGACAGAAAGACATTTGAATATGACGGGCAGCTTGAGGTGTTTTCCTCCGTATTGCCATGAGCAGCTTTGCAGCCAGCACAAAATGCTAAAAGACAAAAAGAGGTGGAATTTCACCCCAGTATTGCAATGGTAACAGCTTTTTGTTCGCTTTTTATTTCCTGGAACCATTCCCGTGGGTGCGGTTAGCCAACCAACAATAAACTGCCTTTTGCATTGTGCCTTCCCAGGTGGGAGCACGTGCCCAGCTGCGGATCTCAGGGCTCTTTCCCTCGGCATACTGGTGCGGCCGGGCACTGGTGGACATCCCGCTGTGCTGGCTCCTTCTCTTCCCTGTGTTCGGGCTTCGGTTCACAACGACCAACGAGATTTCCAGGAACATCAACGTCGTCTTCTTGCCGGTACATCCCATTCTGGTCATCGCTGGTTCACTAGGGAGGGATTGGGGTAATATTCTGAGCACATGTAGGGGCAGCTGAGACACCGTGGGTGCAGACAGTGCTGGCACACCTCTGGGTCCCCAGACGCTTACTGGCCTTCTCCTTGTTTCACCTCCTATCATTTGGGTTTCCCCAGCTGGAAATAAAAGGCAATAAATATTGCCTTAATATACTCCTTTACACTTAGCAGTAAAATTGTGGTAATTTCTGAGTGCCCTGATCTTAATGTATGAACGTTTAAACTGAACCGCAGGTTTCTGGTTGTTTCGATCACTCCGTTTTCTCCAGTGAAAGCACTTTTTTTCCGTAGATGATGAGTACTTTTGGCTATGGAATTTCTATCGTTCTCTTCATCTACTTGATCTCCTTCATCTTTCGCAAAGGATGGAACTGTGATTTTTGGTCTTTTTTCCTGATAATGGTAAGCATATGGCTAGATAATGTGCTGTAACATTTACAGAAATGTATTTTGAGATCTTAAGGATGAACTAGAGGTCAAAACACCAAGTATAGATGTAGAACATAGATACAGGCATGTGTTTTATAGCAGTCAATTTTATATTAAATTTGTGTCACCATGTTCTGTTCCCACAATCCTGCTGCGGCACGGGGAAATGCTTGGATCCACCCTGAGCTGGTGCAGGAATGGTAGCAAAAAAGTTATTTATTGCTCTGTTCAACACCTCATCACCTCCAAGAGAAGTAAGGTGTTGAGACATGAGCCATCAGGTTAGACGCAGGTAGCCTGAGCCTGACCTGGAAGGAGACGGGTTATTTGGCATGAACTGGGATGGGAAAGAACAGGACGGGATCCCGTGCTTTGTTCTTCTGCCCAAAGCAGCCCTGTGTCTGGGAAGAGGTTTCCCTGGCTGACCCAAACCAGCAGCCTACCATCAAGCCGAAATGGCTGAGGACCTCCTGAACCCTCACCATTTGTCGTCTTTATATTTCTTGTCCATTTTTAGAAATTCAACAGGGAATTGAAAAGGTACACCCGCACAATTTTCGAGACCAGTGAGGAGCATAACCCTTCCCATCAGCTAAGTTACCCTCTTGTTTTATTTTTAGGTATGCTTTGTTTCTTGTATCATCGGCTTTTTCATTGATATGTCAACTGAAGATACTGGAGTCCCCCACTGCGTTTTGTCTCTCTTGATTCCCGTGTACCCACTGCTGGGTGTAATGATCTACTGCCTCAACGTAAGCGGTGGTGCTGGGTGAGGGGAGGCACCCCACCATAAAACACAGCTGTGTGTCCTTGTGAGCAAAGTCTGGTGGTAACCACATGCTGCGGTCTGGGAAGGCTCATTAGTTTCCTCTTATGGGTGGGATTTTCCAAATGGCCAGACTGCATCGCTAGATGACCATGTCAGACCAGATCTAATTTTTCCAGCTGTTCATTATGACTAGGGGCTACTTCTCATGCAGTTGAGCTGTGATTGTAGATTAGGTAAGCACTCTTAATTCTTTCTATGCAGAGTTGAGTAACTTGGCTTGAACAATCATAAGAGAAAATTTGAAGCTGTACATCTGACTTTGCATGGAAACTGAGTGAGAATTAAAAATACTCACAAGGCGCTTTACTCCATGTCAGCTGAGGGTGGTCGTGGAAAGTCAACTAAGAATTTAACAAAACCCTCCAGCTACGTGCAAGACCTTTTATGAGCCATAAATGACTTAGGAGTGAAGACCAAATAGAAGAGACTCCTCCTCTGTCCTGTCCCACTCATCTCCATCTCTTCTCCGCTGGGACCCCAAAAGAGGAGACCAGATGTTTTCCTGTGATAGGCCACTACCCCCAAAAGGAGAGTCTGGTACATGTACTGAGTGCTGTGACATTTTCTGGTATAGGACTGGGATGCCCAGAGTCAAACATCTGTGTTAGTTCATCTCTATGGTGAATATTTTGGGTAAATCAGAAGCTTTTGCACATTTTAAAAGTATTTGTTGCTTCCTTTAACCCTTCTAAAATTAGCCAGCATTATGCTAAAAAATTACAGGTCTTCATTGTGGATTTTTATTTTTTTTTTATTCTTATAGAATTCTGTGGAACACGACGGGATATCTCATGTGACTCCAGGGAATGCTGTACTAACAGCTATCTTTGCAGTAAGAAAATATTTAAGATTACTTTTATTTAGGAATGTGTGTCTCCTAAACCCCGTCCTCAGTTTTGAGGAAGCAGGCAAGAACCCTAAGCTCATTTCAGGCTGAAGGAGCATCTCAGTGGCTCTGGATGACAGATTACCCCCCTGTGCAAAAATAATCTCCTTCCTTTGAAATGGGGAATGGAAAATGAAATAAGCCCAGATCACTCAATGCTGTCGTGTTATTCTATGAATTGTGTTTTTCTTCTACCATTGGTATTTTCTGCAGTATTTGTAAGTGACAGTAGAGTTCCCAACCTTCAGGATTACCTGAGTTTAGATGTTAATGGACTTTATTTTCTCATACTGTGTTTTTCCCCCACATATTTTATAACACTGCCACCATCTTCTCAGTTTCAGCCATAGTAGATGGAAGGCCAGGCTGTTAATGTGCAACCTCTTTTTTTCAGCCTTATATCCATGCTGCGAGTTTCATTTTTCTTTTACGATATTTGGAGATAAAATATGGAAGAGCAGTTCTGAGAAAGGACCCAATATTTAGGTTTGTATAAACACACATGCACCACAGGCACATATGAGATCTAAACTCCTACCACACTGCTTTTCCTTGAAGACAACACTTTGATCAGATATGATTGCCTTTGTGTCCCTATTTTTAAATATCTTTTTAATACTGGTGATTTTTTATAACTAAAATAGCCTCTTAAATACTACAGTGCTATAATATAAAGCAGCTCTCAAGCTGGTTAGTACCTCCACATGGTGTTGTCTGTGCTGTGTGGATGTACCAGCTTGGTTCTTTGTAGAACACAGAAAGATTAAAAAAAAAAAAAAAAAAAAAAAACAAAAACAAAACAAAAAAACAAAAAAAAAAAAAAAAAAAAAAAAAAAACGAGAAACATTGAACCAGAAAGGCATTCACTCTTGGTCTATCCAAAATGCATTGGTGGAGAACAGGGGTAAAGAACAAAATGCTAAGATGAATCTGGTGGGTTTGTAGGATTTCCCCAAGAAGAGAAAGCAGCCACCAGCACCCCAAGGAGCTCGAAGAGGAAGATGAAGATGTTAAAGCTGAAAGAGCAGCAGTGAGAAATGCCATAGCAGCTCCGAGTCAGGAGGAGGTACGACGAAGTGTTGTTCTTCTCATTTTATACCAGTAAGAAGCCCACTGATAAAAAAAAAACAGCCAAGTGTCAATAAGTGCAAGTCAGTGCTCTGGCTGTATTATCCTCACTGGGAAAATCAAACTGCCAAACGTACAGTGTGGGTCCCATCAGGATAGAGAAGAAAGCTGTTAAGATGAACGTGGACAATAAAGTGTCCTGTTGCACCTCATATTCTCAGTGAACTATAAAACAAATTCAAAGATCTTTAGAAGGCTTTCTGCCTTTTTTTAATGGAAAAATATTACTGAAGGATTAATGCTATCCAATGTAATAGACTAATCTTTCTTCTTCCTCCTTGCTTTCAGAAATCAGTCATTATTGTCAGCAATCTGTGCAAGGAATATAAAATAAAGCAAGCTGGTTCAGTTTTTAAGAAGAAGAAGAAAATGGCCACCAAAAATGTTTCCTTCTGTGTTAAAAAAGGTGAGAACTGGAACTCTTCTCCTAGACCTGCTTTGGACCCCTGATCATACCCAGAGAGTTAATTCTCTGCAGATTCTCAGTTATCTGAGCCAGGACATAAAGGTCAAATCTACTTGCTCTGTGGTTAAGGCAGGTCCAGACTGTGATTGATGCGTTAATGAACAATGTGACGTGGATGCATCCTATTAGTTACCTTTGACCCTCCGTTATCTAAAATAACGTAGCCCCCTCTCTCCAGGATCCACTTCAGCAGTGGGTTCTGAGTGACCTGGGAGCAACGCTCAGCCTCACAGCATCAGAGTTGAAACCTTACGGGCTCTCAGAGCGTATATTTATACTGTTTACTTCTATATGATCTTTGATATTAGCATGCTCTCTTTTATATTTTTTCTTTTATGGGACTGTGCCTGATGTATTTGTTGAATGGGGAGTATTACTAAGAAATTGTATGTATTGGTTCCAGGAGAAGTATTAGGACTTCTGGGGCCCAACAGAGCTGGTAAAAGCACAGCTATCAAAATGATTACTGGAGAGACGACACTGACCGCTGGGCAGGTAGGAGGTGTCTGGAGAAAAGGGATAAATCCATGATAAAAGTGCAAGTGCAAACCTTGTCCCTCGGCTAAGATACAACTTTTTCAAAGCGTTATTAGGATCAAGGTTTTAACTGAATGCGTTGTGCAGTTAAATTAAATAATATATTAATAAAAAATATTGTGAGCTACTTGTAACTTTGGCAAGCAGTTGCATCTACTCTAATTAGCCATGTTTATATTTAGAAACCATGTAAATGGGGGTTGCAAAATCACTCCCTTTGGGTTTCCTCACCTAAATCCCAATGAAGCCCATAGTCTTCCTCTGAACCATACCCTTGTATCTGGGCAAGGCTATGTGAGAGTAAAACGATCAGGTTTGGTTGTGCAGGTGCTGATGAAGAGGGGAGATGGAGCAACCTCCCACCTCCAGGACCACGAACCTCCTTTCCTGGGGTACTGCCCGCAGAAGGACCCGTTCTGGCCCGACCTCACCGTGCACGAGCACCTGCGGGTCTACGCGGCCGTGAAAGGGATGTGCAAGGAGGATACGGCTGCTGCTGTCAACCGGTATGGATGGAGGGTGTTTCCAGGGGTTGGTCAATGTTTTATCCCCTAGTCCTAGGGCATGGGGAGGGGAGCAGAAAATCAAAATCCACTGTGAGCCAGAGGCAACCTTGAAAGAAACTCAGGAAACGGAACTGCAAAGGGGATTTTGTGCTAAATGCCATGATTAAGTGAGCGGGTTAAGAAAATCTCCAGTTTGCCTAAGAGCATTTAGTGGGGATAAATTTACCACTGATGTCCTTTTAAGTATGTTATCTTTAGGAAGCATTTCTAAAATCTCTGGTGTTACTGTCTGGCACTACAAGAAAGGGTGCTTAAGTACTGCCTGCTCAGCTGACACTGGCAAGGTGGAATGGATTTATAATGCTGTTGACACTAATGATGGGTTTAGAAAAGAGCTTGTGGTTTATTCGGTACACTTTGCTTCAAATATTCACTTACATTTTAATAACACAATAAATGTTTAATGAAAACAAGCAGAAGTCAAGAGCAAGAGGAAGAAAGTTCCTTTTTCTTATTGTTTTGGGAATCTTGGATGAGGGTATTGAGTTGGGAATAACAAAAATGTTCTTTTTTTTTTCATTTGTTCCCTTTCCCCACAGAATAGTGAATGCTCTGCAGCTTCAAGACTATTTAAAAAAGAAAACCAGAAAATTATCTGCTGGGATAACCAGGAAGGTGTGTTTTGTTTTACCTATAATGAGCACTGCAATGCTCACAGCACATGAAAAATCCCCTCCGTGAACGGAGGGACCTATCTGTGCTCTAGCTACCCGGGAGAACATCGTTTTGTCTCCCATGGTGGGGTGATGGATATCAGCCTTTTCCAAATCCACGTTTCCTATAAATCAGAACCCATAAATGAAGAGACGCTGTCTGCAGCTCTTTGTAGACAGAATGCCAGGGACTGCGAAAGATTTGACTCAAACCCCTTTCCCCCTTGTAGCTGTGCGTCGCAGTGTGCATGCTGGGCAACCCCGCGGTCCTGCTCCTGGATGAGCCATCAGCTGGCATGGACCCCAACGGGCAGCGCTGTGTCCGGTGAGCAGAACCTCGGGCACTGTGCCACCACGGCGGTAAAGGGGTTGGAAGCCAAGAGTAGATGCCTAAGGTTAGGTAAAGGGTGTTTTGCCCCATCTGCGGTTAGCGCAGCTTGCCATGTGCCAATATTAGAAACTCCATTTTGCTGGTTCTCTCTAGCTAAAGCCTGAGGAAGGAGAGAGAAAAACCATTTTACCTTCATCTTTGTTGCAAACTTTAGGACAGTCGTATATGGGATTTGGAAGAATCCATAAATGGACCTGAGCCAAAAATATTTCTTTTTGTCATTATTTCAAAGTATTACCATGTGCACATCAGTCTAAAGTTGCTATATGTAAAGTTTTTACACTTGTTTTAGAGGAGAGGCGTTTGGCGGGACAAAGGTATAGGAAGAAGTGCCTGATATTCCTAGGGAGTGTTAGCTTTTTTTTCTTCCTCCCCTCTGGTCCTCAGGAAAATGATTCGTGCCGCCCTGAAAACCAAGGAGACAGGAGCCATTCTGACGACACACTACATGGAGGAGGCAGAGGCGGTGTGCGACCGCGTGGCCATCATGGTGTCCGGGCAGCTACGGTGGGCGGCAGCACGGCCGGCGCATGGCTGAGCTGGGAAACACCTCCTGGCCCCTCTTCTGTCCATGCAGCGGCAGAGCTTTTCCTCCAGCCTCACCTACCTGAGCCCATCACCATGGGCTTTATGAAGTGCTCCCCATGGTTTCGCCAGCAGCACAATTTGGGAAGGAGCAGACGGTGAGGCATCAATGGTTTCACACTGACATCTCTTTTTTTTCTTCCCTCCCCTGCAGGTGCATTGGCTCCATTCAATATCTGAAGAACAAGTTTGGCAAAAGCTATCTACTGGAAATTAAGGTCAAGGACACAGAGCGCACTGATCTTCTCCATGCTGAGATTTTGAGGATTTTCCCAAGTGCAGCCCGTCAGGAGCGGTAACTACAAAATATGGGATGAACGGTGGCTCCAACACTACCTCATCCCTAAAAATATGCCCAGTGTGATGGTCAGACACAGGATCTCAGCTGGAGAGGGACAAACAGCTCAGCGTCTCTATATGGGGATCTGATTCGATAATGTCACCATGTCCAACCTTGCTGCAAAACGTCCATACATCCAACTCATAGCATGACATAAAGTTTTGATCCCAGAACCTCAATACAGAGCAAGAATCACCTTTTCTTCTTTTTCTTCAAGGTTCCCCTCTTTGCTAGTCTACAAGGTCCCAATGGAAGATGCACTGCCTCTGTCTCAGTCTTTCTCCAAGCTAGAGGAAGGTAAGAGCAAAGCAAGATGAATTTTGTAAAGGTGGAACGCAGACTGTTACTTTTCAACTCTCTTTCTATTTCTCCACAGCCAAACGAAAATTCAACCTCAAGGAGTACAGCTTCTCTTTGAATACTTTGGCTCAGGCACGTGATTTCAAGGCTAGACATGTTGTAAAGGCGTGAGCAGGAGCAAAAGCTGCAGTGAGACCTGGGCCAGTGCAGTGGCAGAAGGCTGCTCCACCAAAACGCTGCCTGGGGGTGGTGGGTGAGGGGTTCTCTGCCGCGAAAGTGGTGAAAAACATTTGGGTTTTTTCACTGTTGGGATTTAGCATGGTGGGAACAAACCTAGGCAAAGTGTTGCTGCATTATTCCACTCACCCAAGACAAGCACACAGCACATCCACGGGATGGATGCCCTTGGTCGATGTCCATGCCCAGCCTGTATGGTTGCTCCTGAAGCAGCAGGTTATCATTGCTTCTACAAGGCTGGTAGCAAAGATGAGGAATATTTATGTCAATCCATTGGTGGGTAAAACCTACTCTATGGCTATACCTATGGGCAGCTGGTGCCTCTCAGCAGGTTATACCAGAGAGCACAGGAGTCTCAGCTACTGCGTATGTGCTCCCCACATAAAGCTACTTCACACACCTCTCATGGAGGTTGCAGAGCTGTGCCTCCTGTAAAGGAGCATCACAGTGTCTAGTGAATGTCAGAGAAATAATCAGAGCTTTGTCTTGCCCATTTCAGGTGTTTTTGGAACTCTCCCGAGAGCAGGAAAAGGATAATTTTGATCTGACTTTGGATGGGACTTTCGAATGGAAACAACTTCAGCAGGAGGACTGTTAAAGATCTAAGATGCTCATTTACGCATTACGCAGTATTAACCTAACTGATGTGACACTGCACATATTTACTACCATTATCAGCGTACCACACAGAGGAGGAACAGGCTCTGCCTTTCCAGCGAGCATCGGCTGAGGGCTCCTCTCCGATGCAGAAGACATTTGACCTGGAGTCTGCAGGTGTCTGCACTGAGCCCTACCCCAAGTTGCATTTCCAATGGCTGGTTGATGAAAACTATTTCTGCACTGATGAGAGCTCCTGTCAAGCATAGCAGTGTACAGCAGAGGGACAGAAAGGTTTGCAGAAAGAAAGGTCATAACCCATCTCTGGGGATCGAGGCTCTACTTTGCTCAGTGGATCTGGGTGCATCAGGGAATCTGGACACGTTACCAACCTTCTGGGCTCCTCTTCCACTAAGCTGTGGGACTATTCGCCTATGAGATGTTTAAATACATCGTATTGAAATTTGCACTCTATTTTTATACCCATCCAATAAATGTCTCTGTAGAAACCGCAGTTATACCCTCCTATGTCATCATTGCCATGGAATCATAGAATCATAGAATCATTAAGGTTGGAAAAGACCTTTAAGATCATCGAGTCCAACCATCAACCCAGCACCCATGCCCACTAAACCATGTCCCGAAGCGCCACATCCACACGTTTTTTGAACGCCTCCAGTGATGGTGACTCCACCACTTCCCTGGGCAGCCTGTTCCAATGCCTGACTACCCTTTCAGTGAAGAAATTTTTCCTAATATCCAATCTAAACCTCCCCTGGCGCAACCTGAGGCCATTTCCTCTCRTCCTATCRYTWGTTACTTGGGAGAAGAGAYCARCACYCGYCTCTCTACAGCCTCCTTTCAGGTAGTTGTAGAGAGCGATAAGGTCTCCCCTCAGCCTCCTCTTCTCCAGGCTAAACAMCCCCAGCTCCCTCAGCCGCTCCTCATMAGACCTGTKCTCYAGACCCTTCACCAGCCTCGTCGCCCTTCTCTGGACACRCTCCAGCACCTCAATGTCCTTCTTGTAGTGAGGGACCCAAAACTGAACACAGTGTTCGAGGTGCGGCCTCACCAGTGCCGAGTACAGGGGCACGATCCCCTCCCTGCTCCTGCTGGTCACACTATTCCTGACACAGGCCATGGACCATCAGGAACAGCTGAGCAGCTCAAGCTCCTTCCCCTGGGGATGGAGGTGGCTGCAGAGGTCCCAGGGCTGCTGGCCAGGCGGTTGTAGTCCCTCATAGTTAATATCTCCGGCAGCCTGGCTGGGCAAGCCCTCCCTCCACGCTGGGGCGAGTGGTTGTCACTCCTCCCTCTGGAAACCAGCCTGAGTTGTTCAGCCTGGAGAAGAGAAGGCTCCAGGGAGACCCTATTGCAGCCTTTCAGTACTTAAAGGGGGCCTGTATGAAAGATGGGGACAAACTTTCTAGCGGGGCCTGTTGCTCCACAACAAGGGGGAATGGTTTTAAACTAAAAGAGGGGAGATTCAGACTAGATATAAGGAAGAAATTTTTTACCATGAGGGTGGTGAAACACTGGAAGAGGTTGCCCAGAGAGGTGGTAGATGCCCCATCCCTGGGCACATTCAAGGTCAGGCTGGATGGGGCTCTGAGCAACCTGATCTAGTTGAAGATGTCCCTGCCCACGGCAGGGGGGTTGGGCTAGATGACCTTTAAAGGCCCCTTCCAACCCAAACTATTCTATGATTCTATGATTTCCCGCCTGACAACTTGGGCACACGTATCCCTCAACCCAGTTCATTTGCAAAGGTTAAAACTCTCACAGAAAATATTAAGTCCAATTCTCTTTATGTAATCTGCAGTGGTGGTTGTGTTGCAATCACTGCTTGTGTACATTCCCTGCTCAGCTTCAAAACATATTTTGGCAGTTGGAGGGCACATATTTAGAGAGGTCATGATTATTTCCTCCTGGTTGCACAACAGCTCCATTTCTACTCCCCACCCCGGGGAAACGGGTAAGTGAAATCACCAAACATTTCGGTCACCTGTTCATACACTCAGCTCCGGGAAATGGGAACTTGGTGAAAGGGAAGAGTTTTATTTAGTGCCCTGGGGATATCAGCAGAGGTGGAGAACTCAAGCCGTGAGCCTCCTGATAGTTTATATATATATATATAAAATGACAGTTTATACGATCCATTCCTCTTGGGTTTTTTGCATCAGCATTTCATGGTTTGCACCCCTGGAGATGCTGCTGGTGAGAGGGGCTCCTCTGCTGCGGTGGCTGCTGGTTTGAGTGGGCTTGTAAAATACACTGGCTTCCCTCTCCTCTGCCCTCCACATCTCTGCTCTTACACACAGACCCTCGCTTCTTTAAGTGGGAAATCTCCTTTCTACCACGCAGCATGAGGGGACCGGGTCCCTTTGGAGGTCTTTGAACGATGTAAAGATGCAAACAGTAATAAAAAAGCCAGCAAAAAAGTCCTGTCCCAGAGAGACCATCTCTGGGAGCTAGAGAGGGGAAAAGGAGTGCACTGGGATACAGGGAAGACAAGAAAGCAGAGAGCAGGACTGAGGTGTGAAATCTTCTTGTGGCAATTACATTTCCTCCTCTGGGGTGAAGAGGATCTCTTGCCTCGGATTGCACAGTGGTTTCTTCTAAGTAATTCCCACCCTCTGCTACCACAGGTTTGACAGATTATTCTCCATGATATTTGGGGCTTTCCATTGCAGGGGAAGATGAAGCAAGCAGATCTGGCTCCATCATCTCCTGCACAAGGAGGACAAGGAAAAAGACCCACAGAGAGTCCCCCAAAGGTGAGCCGGTTGGAGCTGGGACTTTGCATCAGCCCGGAGGGAAGGGGGACGGGGCTCGTGGCACTGCCAGCACGCAGTCAAGATTTCCAGGTCCTGGCCCATGGCCAGCGCTTGGAGAAAAGGGGTTCTGTCACCAGCACAAAGCGGAGCTTAGTTGGCAAGAGGGAACGAACAAAAGTTCTCAAAAAGTTCACGAGGACTTAGCTTTTCCATTGAGAGAAAAAAAAAAAAAAAAAAAAAAACAAGAGAGAGATTTCCTGGAAATGAACCGGCTTCTTAAATATTCCCTTCAGAGGTCGCCTCCGCATCTCTCCTTTCCCCTGCCCTGAGCTGAAGGGCTGCGGGGGAAAACCATCCCCCAGCAGCTGCAATCGCTCTACCTGCTCTTTGAGGGCAAGGGCTCTTGGAGTGCAGCCCGGTGGGAAGCACCTTGCTCCAGCACGCAAACTGGCCTAACATTCTGGTTATTCTCCTTGTTTTCCAGCACACCACGAGCCCCTCCATGCACACGGTGTCTTTGCTGATAAACCTGACCCAGTGCGCGTTGGCCGTGCTGCAGGCTGCGTTCATCGTCCCGGCACAAAGTGGGTGAGGCAGCTCCCTGCTGCGGATGCTGCGCGTTCCCCGCAGTAATTCATGGAATGACTTAGTCTTATTAACAGGGAAATTCTTATTTATTAGATTTAATAATGCCCTCTTTATGCAGCAGAGCGACAAAGCGCACAAAGGGCCATTCACCACCAGCTGCCTCCAGCGCCGGTCCCCAAGCACCGTGCCCCAAACGGGCATCCCGGAGTGACAGCAAAGAGCAGCCCATGTCCTTCAGGTTAGGTAGAAAAACAGTGCCAGCCGGTAGGTTTTGGGGACCAGGGGAGCAAGGCAGATGCGCGCTCAAGGTTTGGGACCTTGGGGACAGCATTTCACCCTGCAAGGTTTTGGGTAGCAAAGGGGTATGTGAAAAATGTCTGGACAGGAATGACAGGGCTTTCCAGGTCTCCTCGTCCTCTCGCAGCTGTGACAGAGAAATGCTAGTTAAGCAACTCCCCTTAAGTGCAAGTAAGCACAAAAAATGATATTTCTGAGAATTTTAAGGAACTTCACAAAAAGCAGTGATGCAAGCTTCACAATAACTATGAGACAAACTTCTGTGGAATAGGAGGAAGGTAAAACTGAGCAATGTTAAGCAAAGGACTGGGGTCCTGCAGCCCGTAGCAGGGCTGCCCGTGGTGGCCTACAAGATGGTGTCCTGCCTGCAGACACTCCGCAGGGTAAGGGCAACGTACCCCAGCCCTGTGCAGCTCCTTGCAGCCCCTTCTGTATCCCCCCTTCACAGCAGCAGTGCCACGGCCACGCGTGATTTCTCCCGGGCAGGCACCTCCAGATCTCGTAGCTCAACTGAACAAAATACATCCTTTCTTCAGGGGAAAAAAACCCCAGGAGACAGGACCAACATCAAACAGAAAGTTGTTTGTGTCTGCTCTGGAAGGAAAGGCACCGTGAACAGGCGGTCTCCCATGCCACGAGGGCAGCGAGCATCTCCAGCCGGGCAGATGCCACGTTCCGGCTGACCCACGAGAGGCTTTATCACAGCGAGCACAGCCCATTCCCATACAACACAACTGGCCACATGTGACTGTCCCAGAGCAGAGCCAGATGTTCTTCAAGCAGAAGAAATGAGGCAAGGCAGATGTTGGCAACCTCGACGGCACGGGAGTCCAATTCTCTTTTTCCATTCGCTTGAGAGAGAAGAGGAAATCAGTGTTGGATTGCATCTCGGCATGTGAACCGTGGAGGGGGTGAACAGGGTGTATCAGGTCCTCAGCTAATGTGAACCAGCGTACGCTCTCCGGTTTGCAGCACGTGAGTACCAGGATGTCGTAACAAGCATCTCTCAGAGTATTTAATTTTTAAGGCATTTCAGCTTGAATTACTATGCACACGAAAGCTGAGAAGAAGATTTTTCTTTTGCATTGGTACTCCTTAATTCTACTCAGCACCTCAAAACCCTTTTGAGACTCTCAGCTCAAAATATTCTCTAGTCCGTTAGCAGCAGATGGATAAAATATCAGGCAGAAGACTATGTGTGGCTGTGACAGCAGCCAAACCCAACAAAATATTTACTTCAAAGTAGGCAGAAGGATAGCTTGTCCAGCTGGAAAAAGCAGGAAATGTTTTTTAAAAGAGTGGAAGAGGGGGACAGAGAGGGAGATGATTGTGTAAGTCATGATGTTTCAATTATATCATGCCTGAATGATATAATTGGAAGTTAAGTTCATGAACTTCTGTTCTAGGCAAAATGGAGGTATCCGGTTTGTCCCTGTGCATCTTTGTCCTGGTACAGACATCAGATGGTGCTTTGTGGACAGGTAAGGAAGGACATGGGCTGTGCAGCAGCTGAGCTAGAAACACGCCTGTGTCTGTGGTCATGGTGGATGCCACCGGCGTGGGGACCGAATACTTCCCTCCTGCAGAGTCTTATGCTTTTCTGCATGAATTTTGGCTATTTGAAAATATCAGAAGTCACCTAGTCCAGTAATTAATGTCCCTGGAGAGGTTTTGTGTCAGAGATGGTTGATGGATGTCAGTGGGAGGCCAGATGCCAAAGGCAAATCCTTCCCATGGATTTGGGGCATGCTGGAACAAGTCCTTCTGTGTCATCGCGGCAGTAAAATATCATGGGTTTGCTGGAAGAATTGACACTACCATCAACCACCTTGTCTCTCCCAGGTAAATGGATGCAGTTATAGGAACCTATAATACCTATAAATAATCAGCTCTCTTGCAGGTGGCCACACCAGCCTGACCCTCGCTTTGAGCAACTTTCTTCTTTGCAACAGTCTTCTCGCTCTGTGTCCCACGGCCCCGAGAGCCGAGAGCCGAGAGCCAGCCCAGCCATCAGCTCCTCCAACCACAAAACCTGCCGAGATGACCTAAGACACCTTCCTTCCCCATCCAAGCATGTGAAGGAAGCTATTTTTGCCCACCATCACCTGCCCCAGACCCTGGCAGGATCCCAGCCTCCAACAACCACACATCAAGCTCAGCAGGTCTCCGAGGAGGTAATTGATGGCAGCAATTCCCTGTCAGGAAGGGAAGTGGTACTGTCAGGATTGAGTTCTAAATGGTCTTTTTTAGGTTTCTTCAGCTATTGAAGTACTGTGTCCACAGATGGACTAAGAGGCAAGGACTGGGCTGCACTGGAAATATTCCCCACATTCCCAGTCCCAGCAAACATTTATTATCTGACTTTAAAGCAAGTGCCATAGGGTGCGAGGAGGATTTGAGGCAGTGCTCGGCCTCACCTTAGGCAGCTGAGGATATCTACTTGCTGGCGCTGGCTGCTGGCATGGGCCACAGCTTCCTCCACCCACGCACCTTGGTTTTCTTTGGCCTCGCTGTGAGAAATTCATTTCATGTTCTAAATGCAAATCCTCTGAAGGATTTTCAGGATGCTAAGTAGGAATTCAGAAAAAACAACAAAAAGAAGTACGATATTTTATTTTTTTTGCTTTAATTTGAAAAATAACTGGCCTTGAAACCACTATGTTTTTTTCCCCTCTCAGGATAAGGCAGAGACTCCTGCCAACATCACGTAGCAGGGCTATACCTCATTTCACATGGGGATTTGTAATTGCCTCTCACAAGGGACTGAAAAGCAAGAAATGGGCTCTGATGAGGAAATGATTGCACAACATCTTCTACATCCGATTTCTTGCCTTTGCAGAACATCTCTCTACTGTCCTGGGGCTTTCCTGGAAGACTGGCTGTAGCAGTTACAGGGGCAAACAGATGGGGACTCTCTGAGGGAGGGACAGAGAGCAGCAGCTCTGCGTCCCCCCCCCCCCCGTATGCCCTCCACCGGGGTGTCCTGCCCTGACTCTTCCAGCCTGAGATCGGAGGGCATGACATGAAGTTAGCTGCATCCATGAGGATGCTGTGAAAGCTAAAAGTTGAGCTGGCTTTAAAAAGCACCTGGACAAATTCATGCAAGAAAAAGCCACCCATGGGGAGCCGCTAAAGCCCCTCAGGCTTGGGGACCCCTGAGCCAGGGAGCAGTTGGGGAAGCAGCAGCCGCTTGCCCCGACCTTGTGCTCCTACGCTCAAAGGACCCCAACAAGGGGCCAAAGGAGACGCTTGGTCCCTGTTCTCTTGGGATCCCATTAAGTCACTGTTGACTGTTTCAGTTAACTTATGACACATAAACCCAAGAAGGGAAAATCGGGAGAGAATGAACTCTCTTCTGGCAAGAAATCACCTTTTTTTTGGTTACAAACTGGGCATGGGCTAAGTGGTATGGTATATGGTCTACCAGCAATAGCAATGTATTTCAAAATCACCTGTTGAAGTGAAATACAGGCAATAATTTTCTTGAAGTGCAATATTTCTAGCAGAAGTGTTGTAGGTCAGTGTTTCATTGAAAGCAAATCTTTCTTCTGGTCTGTAATGTCTGATCTCTTGATTCTACATCCTCTGTTCTGCCTTTGCTAGAAAGGGAAAATTGCCAATGTTTGGAAAAAAATACTGGTTTGCCAATTCCAGCTGTATCACCTCAGACACAGGTGCCTAAAAAGTGCTCCCACAACTGAAGATGGGCTAAACATGCCCTGTGGGGAAAATGCATTTGATCCCATCTGGAAATCAGCAGATCGAGACCTGCAGGTGGGAGGCTCAGGGGCCACGAGCTTTTCTTTGCTCAGCCACAGGGACCTGCAGACATTGCACTGCTGCCGGGTCTGCTTTTGCAGGAAAAACCTCTGCAAGCTGCTGACTATTAATATGATAGAAGCCATAAATGAAGTTTCTTTAAGGAATGTACTGAAAGATGGGATGTCAGAGCAGTGAATGAGGGCACCAGACAGAGGAACAGGAGTCAGTGGAGGCTGTGCTCCTGCAGAAAGCCATGGGGACACAAGACAGTGGATGTCCTGACAGCTGTGTGTTTTCAGAGGAGGGAAGTGTTCTCATTTTTTCCCTTCTTTCCAAATAAAATGTGGTTTTTGTGCCTTTTTTTTTCCCCCCATGTGAAAGGATTTTGCACAATGGGTTTCCGAGAAAGAAGATGCGAGGCTTTTCTTCTCTTTCCTGGAACTGCCCTCATGAATCACTTCGCTCCTCTTTGGGGTGGGGGTGCGGCGGCTCCGCCGGACCCAGCCCGCCCGGCCCGAGGTGCGCTCCCCGGGAGCATCTCCATTCGTGCTGTGCCACCTCCTGGTGACACCGCAGCGGTGCACGGCTGGGAGTCCTGCTCCTCAACACACACCCCCCGAAACACCACCGGGACGTCCCTGCCTTCCCCAGCAAGCAGGCAGCGGCAGTTTTTCATCTGCAGGATTTTTTTTTTTTTGCCACTCAATTATCCTGCTCCCATCTCTTAAGGTGCTGGACCAGCCAAGGGGGACTAAGGCCAGCTGTGCCCCCGGTCCCTCTCCATCAGGGTGCCCCACGGCATCCCTCGCCCTCTGTGCCGGTGCATGGTGAGTCTAGCTCTGGCATCGAGGTCACCCTTCGTTGCCACGTTGCAGGCTGAGGTAGGTCGGACAGGAGGGTGTCGCTGGGACTGAGCCCCCCCGTGCTGCTGTGCACAAAGGCGGGTGAGTACAGGAGTGTGTGGGGTGGAGGGGTGAGCCGAAGTCCTGGAACAAAAGCCAAAGTCCTCGTGTGAGCAGAATACCTGCTGGGACCATAGGAACCTCAGCCTGAGAAAGGGCTACGTAAAGGCAAACAACTTTTAAGATTGCTCCAGTGACCTGCCAGGGGACACTCCTGGCCCAGCATGTTGCTCCAGGCAGTTGGGCAGACAGAACATCCCAGCCTGCCTGATTCAGGGTCACTTTTTCACTCAAATACTTCCCTAACCCCAAAGGAGTAGGGCTCCCACCATGTATTGCTGTATTAGAGAGACAGCGTTAATGAGAAATGAGGGCAATGAAGAACTGAATCATGCACAGCCTGGAAGAGATTTAGGACTCTGGTGCAAGACCAACTTATACCTTAATTTCACAGGCAGGAGCTGGTGATACCCTCATCCCAGGGCCATGGGTTGTGAGCATCAGCAAGGGAGGAGCGCTGACTGTGTGGGACCACAGACTCCAGAGGCAGAAACACGGGAGTTGAAGAGGATTGTAAAGGCTTGGGCTGAATCTGAGGACAACTCATCAGGTAATGCTGTATCACTCAAAAAAAAAGCTGCTCAGAGTTTCTCCTTTCTTAGGGAAAAACTTAGATAAGCAGCAGAATCTTTCATCAGAATATTTCCAATTTTCTGTGCAAGGCATCCATCCGAGGGAAAGCCCCAAGTGAACGCTGCCCGGCTACTGGGAGAGGGGCTCAGCCCCCCCCAGGCCCGGCTGCTCGGTGCTGAAGGTGGCACCGCTGCCTCTCTTATGAGTGAGAGCCTTGTTCTGTAGCTCTGCTCTTTCCCCGTCCAACGGCTTTGGATGCACGCCGAGGATTTGCAGATGGAAGAAGGAGGTCAAAAAGCTGGACCACAGATGCTGCGGATGTGGCTGGTGTCCACAGGAATGCAGCAGCCACCACCAGCAGGGATGTTCACTTCTTCAACGTGTCCACGGTGAAGCTCCCTGAGGAAGTTTTCTTTGTTCAGTACATGCACAGACCTCGCCAGCACAGTCCGAGTTTGAGGGGAGGTGCAGCCCAGAATCCAATACAAAGACCAGGACCCGGTCCGAGTTTGAGGGGAGGTGGAGCCCAATACCCCCCCTTCTGCCAAGAGGGTCTCAGTATCAAGTATATCAACTTGATACTGAAGGAAGAAAGAGGAGAA
The DNA here is from genome assembly GCA_030449065.1 of Oceanodroma leucorhoa. Lineage (NCBI taxonomy): Eukaryota > Metazoa > Chordata > Aves > Procellariiformes > Oceanodroma > Oceanodroma leucorhoa. Next base: position 4,667,454 of record JASVER010000025.1, on the reverse strand, counting down.
GTAAACAGGTATTATTCTAATATATTCCTCTTCTCTCCTCCAGGTCAGATCCATGTGCCAGCTTCGTTGCACTACTGATATGATGAAAAGGTATCCCAGCACTTTCTGCTGCAGTTTGGGATTATAGCTCTCTGCAGCCTTTGATCTCCGCTCAGCCGAGGAGAGTGTTTCTGGTAAATTGGGCATTAATGCTGCTAAATCAGACTCTCATTTTTTACAGTTGTAAAACTCCACCCGGTCCCATGCTGACTTCAGCAGCCATAAATCTGTGCCCCTTTCTCCTTCGAGGGGCTGAGGATGCCCCTGACTCAGGGCAAGAAGGAGCAGTTAATTGGTACAAAAAGAATAACAAGTGTGGGCACAGATCCAAACCCAGGATTTATTTAGGAAGATTTTCTGGTTATTATCTACTTAGGAACAGAGGATTTGTCAGAACAGATCAGAGCATTTTCATCAAATCTGGCATCCTGCATGTAGCAGAGATAGTGAGAGGATGTATTAGTGGAAAAACTCCCTCCAGCCTCTCCCAGAAGTGCAGGTCCAGGGTTCGACGCTGTGGGGAAGGGGAGCAGAGGCAACGCTGTGGGTAGAAGCAGAACTGGCTGCAGATGTCCAGTCCCCGTGAGAGTGGAGCCAGCAAAGGCAGCTTCAGCCTGACTCGAGTCTCGGCTGGAGCTGACCCAGCCGAAGTGGAGGTGATGCTCCCCTCCTGCATGCAGGCTGGGCGAGCGCTAGCCTTGGGCTACAGCATGTTAATCTAAACCCAAATGCGTTTCCGACTCAGCCCCAACGCAGGGCACATCCAGCTGGCTCGGCCGAAAGGATCCATCGGTCCTCTGCATCACAGCTGACCGCTGGGAGATGGGCAGCACAAAATCCCCAGGCTCCACTACGAAATACATTTTCTGATATTCGCACTGACATTCCAGTAACGATAACATCACCTGAAACATCAAGCGCTTGGGAAATGTTTGGTTTAGAAAGTGGGGTAGGAGCTGCTACAAAAACAATCCCCGTTTCTAAAAAGAAAGTATTCCCTTGTCAACAAGCAAAAAAAACCAAAAAAAGAATGTGTGTGTATCCAAAGGAAAGAGCCCTGGGAAATGCCCTTTCCCATGCACGATGGCCGGGCTGCTGGGGCTCCGGCAGGACAGCGGAGACGGACAGCTCGATGGCAGAGGGTGAGAGCCGTGGTGTGGTGTGGGGGCTGCGGTGGCCCCAGCCGCATGAGCCGAGTTCCTTGCTGCTGTTCTCATGTATAAATAGAAAGGCAGTTAGTTATTATTAGAGCTTGTTGAGTGGGTCTGGAGGAACTACAGGACCCGTCCTAATGAGCTGCTTTCCAGTTCAAGCAAAGCTCCTGGGGTCATATCTGGAGGAGAATGTCACTAGGACCACCTTGAGCCTTGGAGACAGGTCTGGGCTGGTCCGAGCATGAAGGGCTTCACCTTTGCATTGGGTCACGGTGCTCCCAGCATGGCTGGGGTTGGTGCAGTGGCACCCTAAGGATGGTCTGTCCTCACCCCACTCTGTGCACCCGTGTTTCCCATTCCTATGACAACCAGGCAGGGCAGCAGCAGCGAAACTTGCCTTGGGACTTTTATCTCCAGCGCCTTCCCCAGGAACCTGAGGACACAGCCAGCTCCTGCACTGTCACATCATCCCGATGCACATACGGAAGCTGTTCCCCCAAACCAGGTAGGTGGCACAAGGAGACCTTTGGGTCACGTCTTCAAGCTGCCCCAAGACCTTTTTGGGCTCATGGATGGGCACAGAAAGAGGAAGATGCACACCACGAAAACCCAGAAGTTCAGTTCTCCTGGCTCCAGCAGAAGAAACACGATCAGGTATGTTAGGGTGGCTTTTGTGTGTGTCCCCCATGTTGTCCTCATGCCCGGCCTCTGACACCCTCCTCCAAACTTCTCCTAGAGAGCAGCACCCAGGCTGTGCCTGGGGGCTCTAAGCCATGAGATGATATTTTGGCCATTTCTTCTTAAGTCACGGAGGACAAGACCTTTCAATAGCATTTTGCTCCTGAAAGATGCGTCTGGGCACATCATGGGCTATCTTATCATGTCTAAGCTGCTCTGCACCCCCTAATTGTAGAGGCCCTGCTTTTAAATCTTATTTTTCTTGCCTGTCTCTCTGTTGGAAACCATATTTTTCTTTTATCTATACATTATACCTTCTAAAATCTGTCCCTAAATCTATAAAACTGCTCTGAGTAATGCACAGAGATCCAGGACTGAAAGCATTTCATTAGTGACTGTCCTTTACAGAGCCAGCAGGGTCAGAGGAAAAGAAAAACAACACACACATGATCAATATTTTTTAAAATAGGGTTTGAAAGCAAAGCATGAGAAGCCTCTATCTGGTTTTAATTTCAAATGAAAAAATATGGCTATTAATATATGGCAATGCTACTTTACCAGAAGAACAAAGTGTAGATAAAACCTGCAAGCTTAATGAGGCTCAGGAAAAATAAAATTTGAAAGTAAATCTTTGAAAATCCTTAGGTAATCTCTGCTCCATTTATCATGCTTTGGCAATCAAAAAGTAAAACCAGGCTTAACATAATGAAGAAAATCAAACAGGCTTTTTTTTTTTCCCTGCTGCTCTAAAATCACAGAAGAATATAGTCATGGAAAAGAAAAAAAAAAAAAAGGAGGAACTTCTGCCCTCCTGCAGACGCACAATCTAATTGCAAAGGTTTCTTCCTGCATGTCTGAGTAGACTATGCGAGACTAGAATTTTTTAATCACAATATTTAAGCTCTCCTCGGTGACACAGAACTAGTGCAGTGGTCCTCTCTTGATCTGCCAGAGATGCGAAGGTAACAACGGTTGATAACTGAGTCACAGGCTGAGAATGTGAAAAAGCCAAAAAAAAATTACTTCCCTTGACATCTCCGCCCGGCCAGGTCAGCAGCACAGCACTGGCCCCGGCCAGGCTGGGGAGATGCTGAGGACACCAGTGGACAACACGGCTGAGGAGGCTTTGCCTATGTTTTTTGGGGTCTGAGGTGCTTTGATGATTGCAGACCCCTGAACCTCCCAGTCACTGAGGGGGAACATGCTGTGCACCCCTGGAGCTGCTACGGGACAGCCTGGCCAAGCGCTGCTCCCCCTGTCCAAGCATTTTTGGGGCAGACATGGGTGAAGCCCAAGGCATCATATCCAGCTGCTGCCAGGACTTGTGCCCCACAGCACTGGTTATCTCTGTATCTCTGTATCTCTCTCCCCAGTTCACAGGGGTTGTGAACACAGAAGTGAAGCTGGAATTTGGGAACTAGGTCTCCAAAAGCCCCAGATGGTACCGCTGGACTCTGCGATGGATGCTCCCCATCATGACGCTGCTGCTTCTCCAGAGCTGGAGGTGGCCCATACCCAGCCAGGACATAAGATGCCTGTGGTCCCTGCAGACTTGAAAGTGGTGGCTCCCAAACATTTCCACTCGCAGCCCCATTCCCTGGGGCATCCCAGATCCTAGCAGAAAAGTCTTGTTAGCAATTGATTTTCTGTTGTGCTGGTAGTCCCAGCACAGCTGCTGGGTCCCCGCATGGCATTGCAACCCTCCCTTTAGAGACCATTTCACTGAGGGTATTTCATTTCTCTCCAGAGCCACCTAGAAAGCCACCCAGCAGCCTTTAAACTACCTCGTTTGGCTCCTGACAGCACCGAGCTCAGAGCAGGAGGCCCTAGCATCGCTGTAATGTGTCCAAAATGTCTCCAGAACGGGGGGTTTGACCTACTTGTCCCTTCTCAGCTCCTCCAGCTGTAGTTTCCCCGTGGAGCACGATCAACAGTATGGCTCTCTTCCCTTCCAGTGCTACAAAGCTGGGCTGTTTCACAACTTCCATGTCTTCTTGCCTATCTAATCAGGGCTGTGGGGGGGATCCTTCAGCTAACGGTTCATTGGAAAGCAATTTTAGATCCTTGGGTGAAAGAATAAATATATCGTCAATGCATTATTTCGCTACAAACCGTGTCTGTTGCTATGGACAAGGAACACATGTGGGGCCATTTGGAGGTAATAGGAGTTGCTTTTATCTCCTGTTCCCCTTGGCAGTGGCCACAATTACTGTGCTTTGAAATCACTCCTTTTGCAGACAGTTAGGAGGAGGGAGGACTTCTCAGCAATTAGTCACTCTAAATCACATATGAGCGTAAAAATAAGAATAATTGCACCTTCTTGAGCTCACTGCGATGAGATTGGATATGTGCGACTCACAGATATTCATATTTTCTCTCCAGAGCCAAGACTACTAAGGATTTCTTTTCCTGCAGTGCTGAGTGCACGGTGCTGTAAAATGGAAATTTGAATGTTGTCTCTCTTCCCAAAGGTGCTGTAAGGATGAGAACTGCAATGAGCATAAAGCATTTTAAGACTGTGCGGGCAGTGTTTCAGGGCTCTTCCCATTACCGCCCTTAATTCTGCTGGAAGATGGGTGTAAAAAGAAATAAGTAAGTAATGCTCCACAGCAAACAGTTCCAGGCAGAAGCTTGGCTGGTTGGGGCTTTCTGCTTCTCTAGGCTCATGCCCTTGAATAGGACAACAATAATGAGCAGGTCGGGTTGTCTACTTCAGGGGGAAGATAGGTATTTAGATTGCCGGTGCTAGGTGTCCAGCTAGCTTCATGAAGCTATCGTGATAGCTTCTTGCTGTTCTCGTCACGTAGATATTAGAGTGAATGTTCAAAGTCCACATCTGATGAAGCCACAAAGCTCAGACTTGAATTTTCCCACAACTACAGGGTTGATCCCTGCAGCCACCTCCCGCTATGAGCGGCAGGAACGAATCACAGCTTCTGTTTCTCACCTCCTCAGGTGCCGCAAGTCCAGATGCTTCCTTGGAGACTTGCCTGTAGGTTCTTGTGCTGAAGTTCCCATGTCCGCAGCCAGGACAAACATTGGAGAAGGGGGATTTTCCCCTGGTGCTCATGCGACAGCCTTCCTGCCCTCTCTTAGTCTCATCTGCAGCGTACATCGGGACGTTAAAGCTTGCCAACAGCAGCAGGTATGAAGAAGTAGCAACCAGGTAGCCTCGCAGTGCTGTGCTCTCTGCAGCCCCCCACCCACCGGGTCAGCCGCCCCCATCACTCCCACCAGCAGTGCCAGAGGGATTTCTACCGAGACAACCATCCAATTTCAACAGAAATGCAGAATTCCAGCCCCACTAATTGTCAACACTCCACACACGTTTTTGTCCCCTGTTAGTTAAAGAATGAACAAAACCCATCTCCAGCCTGCTCTCTCCGATGCTGCCAGCGTTTGCCTCAGACCCCTCTGCTTTTTTAGAAACCAGGTCTAAAAAAATATCCATGTAGAAGAACCTTTTTTATTTCTTCCTTCAAAAAGATTTTCCTCAGATGAAATCTGCTGAAGTCATAAGTCACAAGGTAGCTTGCTCAGGCACCAGAGACATGTTTTCTCCTAGGAGAAAGCTGGCAATCTAACTGGGACAGATTTTTACGGCCTCCCTTTGCTCCCGGTGCTGCCCCTGCCCCCAGCACACGGACTGCTCCGTCCCCACACCGAAGGGCTGGTGGCTGCACACAGGAGGGGGGGGGCCTGAACCTGTGCATATATCACCCCTAATAACGGAAAAATCTGCAATTGCAGCCAGTAATGACTATTACTGTGGCACAAGCACACACAGCGGGAGAGACATCAGCAGACCCTCCTGAAATCTTTTTTGCCTGACTAACTCCAGGAGAGAGGAGCCCTTCTGCAAGAGCCAGGGAGGGCTTTTCCACGTGCAGCCAGACTAAAGCAGAACCATATCTCTTCCTCTGTAATGAGACATTTTAACTTCTCTGCGCTGCGCCTTGCAAGGAACAAGTCCTTGCAGTGAGGGGGTTGCAGCATCCTCCGGGATCTGAGAAGGGGACAGTGCCGTGGCTGGCCCAGGGCTCAAGAGGTGCTAAGCAAGGAGCTGGGGACACATCCCTATTCCATTATTTTTTGCAGCACAAGGAGATGGCAATGCAGTGAGACCCACCAATGGTGCCTCGCTTTAGCCTCATGTCGTTATTTCAATCGGTTCCCAAACCAAGAACAGGCCACCGACTGCCACCAGCCCTTCCCACCATGGATGCTGCCAGCAGCGGGATGCTGAGCAGTGTGGCACACCCAGCGCCGCTTGTTTACCATGACATTAGTCACTCACTTCCCAAATCCATTGGAAAAAACACAGCCACAGGTCCAATGCTCCAGCCTTTCTGCTGCCAGACCGACGTCAGAAGCCACAAGAAACAAATGGACCAATTTTGGGGCCACTTGCACCCTGCAGTAAACAGAGAGGGTGAGGCTAAAGCAACATCCCGTAAACCCGCCTGGAAAACAAGTCCCAAGTGCCTTTTAACTCTCCACCTTTGCAGATCCCTGAGTTCATGTCATGATTTGGCTCCTGTTATGTCATGTTTGGCCTCAGCACAGCATCATCATTTGGGATCTGGGAGGGAGAAATGCTTGGGCGAGACTAAAAAACAGTCCACGAAACCCACCCCACCCCGGCTGGCATTAAGTCAGTCTTGTGCATGGCATTACCTGGAAACTGCTGCTAGGAGCCTTCAACGTCCACTTCAATCTCTTCCATGAGGTTAGGAGGGGTTTGCCACCCTCTCCTGTCCCTGCAGCCATCCGTAGCCTCCAGCTTGCTGTCCATCCCGGGTGGGTTGGGACCCACCACCCAGCGCGGAGCCTGGCAGCATCCTTCTGCCACGGGTCCCTTGCAGCGCACACTGCCTCGGGCACCCCGGTACCCCCAGCTGCAAACACCCTCCTCTTCACCCCTCACATCTGCTGCCTTCAGCCTCCAGTTTTCACACCCGTTCAACGCTCTGCCTGTGCCAAAGGCGAGCTCATTACCAGCCCAACACATGCCTCCCCTTGGAAACGCTCCTTACTCACTGCAGTAATGAAGCACCCGACCCCCATCTTTTATGGGTATATTTGGACTATTCCCCATTTTCACACTCAGTAAAACCCAGCACAACCCACACGTGACCTCTGTGTTACTGACTGCTCAGTGCAGGGTTTAATAGGGACCATACGCAGCATAAATTAGCATTTACCTTCTGGGGCTTCCTCCTGGTTGCAGCAGGATGGATACCACACTAACCACAGCTCAGCGTGTGGCCAGAGCACGTCTCGCCTCCCCAGCCTGACAGCAAGTGGCACTCTCCCCACGCAGAAGCCCACGGGCAGTGGCTGATGTGGCCCACGTGGCCACAGGGCTTCTCCCTCTCAAAAGCAGAAGGAATCCATCATCCGGCCAAAGAAGATGTAATTCTCCAGTACATGATGGCATGGCGCCAGTTCCCTTCTCCAGCCACCCTTCATTAACCAAAGGCAAAGCGCTACGAAGCAGAACATTTCACAGTAAGTTCTCCTTTCCTGGTAGGTGGGGACCGGATTTGATGGCTCTGCCGTCACCGTGTGGGATGTTGAGTTGGGTACCAACCTCCTCTCCATCGGCCGTGTGCGTGGGAGGGGTAACACGCGTGGTCCTTGACAGCTCCCAGCACAGGCCGATTGCTGCAGGAGTGAGACCATCGAGGCTTATGCGCTGACCCAGAGTTATGATCTAAGCCCACACCACCTCAAAACCGGTTGCCACAAGGATGCCTCCCTCCAGGGGCAAACCGAGTCTTGGCCCCATGCTGTGGATGTACATGGATTTAGTCTGCGGTTGGCTATCTAGAAATCTACTCAAAGAGTCTAATAAAACCATTTTAAAATGCGTGTGTGTTATTTGTTCATTTAAGAAACCCCAGGAGAAAGCATGGATAAATTGCTCTTCTCCGGTACGGCTCCAGGCAGAGCACCTCAAAAGACAGGGCAATTCTTGTGAGCTCTGAGCAGGGATGCTGCGGTGGAGTAGTGTCTGGTAAGGCTTTAAAAGCTGCTCTGATCCTGCCATCAGCAAGATGCCGTGAACATCCTGACCTGGCGACCCGCAGGGATGCTGGCTCCATCGCAGCACTGGGACTTTTTCCAGTGACTTCAGTGGGGACTACTGGGGACCAGGGTCCTGTCCCAGGTGTTTGGAGCACATTGCTGAAGCTGTGAAGACACAAAACTCACCCACTCTCACATCCCAGGCCAGTGCCCTGTCCATTTCAGGATACGTCCCAGGAGGATAAAGCCCTAAAGTACAATTTTTCCTGGCTTGTTCGCAACTGTTCTCCCTGAAATAACTACAAGGCCTTGTAGTCAGCAGCTTTTCCCATCATAACACCAGGGAACGTAGCTGAACCATTGTGTTTTACTTCATGTATTTATTTATTCTTCTTCGTTTTGAATGTGCAATATCACAGCCACTGAGTTACAGATATTGCCACTAACAATAGCGGGAGAAAGTTTAAGCCATTTACGGACACTGAAATGCTAGCTAAATAGAAAAGCTTTTGAACATTTTGCAAGACCAGCTTTAAAAACAGGATGTACAAACCCTTTATTTTGGGACGTGTTTATCCCAGTGATCAGATGTTCTATCCTGGTATCCGTGTCACGGCAATAAATGCCCTTCAAAAATTTAAAAAAAAAACCAAAGCACAAACTTTAAGTTGAGCCCAAGAAAAAATAAAGTGAATTGCTGTGCTAAAAGGGGAAAAAATGTTTTGCAGATTTCAGTGGCACACACTTTTCCCAGAAGCACCCCCGGATGGGGGGTTCCCCCAAGCCACGGCTCGCCGCTGCCTGCGCCTGCACCAAACCAGGGCAGACGCCGGGATGCAGCAACACTCGCATCACCTCCTCCCCTTTTCTGGCACCGGGACGAATTAACCCCACTTCAGGAGCTGCTTTTCAGTGCAACGAAAAAAAAATCCCGACCTTCTGTCACGCAGGGAGAATTCGGCGCTGTCATTTCAGCCGAGGAAGGCATCTCCCGTGCAAGAAGAAGAAAGGCTGTAATTCGGGGCTGGCGACACAGAAGAGCCGATGCATTCCTCGCCGGGACCCGCCTGGCAGGTGCTAAACCCAGACGTGCTCGATTTAATACCTTGTGCCACTTGCAACGCGTGCGAGACGCAGCAAAGAGGCGGGTTTATCCCTTGGTATTAAAACTAGCAGCGTGATGGGTTTAGCAGGGGAGCAAAACCAAGCACGGCAAAATAAAGCACGTCAGCGGGATGAGGACAGGCTGCTCTGGCACGGGACATGCCACCAGCCACCCGGCCAGTGGCAGAGGGTGGCTGTCCCTGCAAGCCGGTGCCAGGAGCTCAGGCTGGGGGAGAAGAACGTATTGGGGAAAAAAAAGGAGAGAAATGGGTTCAGGGTGGGTTTTTAAATGCTTTCCAAGACAGCCGCACCTGGAGGCGGTTGTTGGCAGTCTCCTGATGTGATGGAAGCCCAATTTTTGTAGGGATTTTGCTTCCTCGTGAGCAAAGAGGCAATGTGGGAAGCTCAGCAAAGGGGGAAACTGGCTCGTCCTTTAGCCTCGCAGCAAACGAGGTAAATCACCGGCGCTGCCGCTGGCAACAGACCCAGGATCTAATGATTGCTGCTGTTTGAATGTGATGCTAACAACGTGAGGAATTTTGCTTTATAATACACAGGTTTTGAAGCTGAAAAAATCCTCTACAAGTTCAGGATAAGCTTTCAGAAAAATGCCTCCCACTGCAGGGCAGTCCCACGCCTGCGCGTACCCAAGCCCCAGCACCTGGAAGAGCACAGTGAGTGTGCTGTTATTTTGGATGCGGTCTTTCGGGGTCTTCTAATTTAGGGGCACAGCACTTTTGTCCCAGGGACCCCTTTGCCCTCACAGATTTCCCTACTAGACCCCTGAGATCTGCAAAACTGCGGCTGCAAAACAGACTCATAATGATGTCCTCTCCATCTACCTCTGCGGTCCCGATATTTTGCTGAGCAGTCTCTGCTGTTCGGTCTTTTAGTCCCCACCGGATGCAAGGGGTCATGCAGACACCAAGAAGGCCGTGGGTTAGGGCCTGCTAATACATCTTGCATGGCTCTGCCTTCCACTCTGAGGGTGGGATATTGAAGCAGAGCACGATGCCGTGGCTCACCCGTGGTCAGGCAGGAGGTCCCTGTAAAGCTGGACACGATTCACCGGCCGATCTCACCAGCTGCTGGGCCAGCCTTCTCCTCCGCCGTCCCCTGATGCTTTCCCGGGAGACTCCTCATTATTTACGGTTCATCACCCTCCGCTCATGAATGCTCCTGCTACATTCAGTCGACAGCCCAAGCAGGGAAAACCTGCAGCGATGCGATCTCTGAAAGCCCTACCGGATTAAAACATATAAAAAAAAATAAAACAGAGATATAAAACTGCCAGTTGTCCACAGAATCAAATAAAATTCGTTCAGCACAGCCTCTCCCATCTTTCCTTATTGCTTAGGTAATAAGACCACTCACGATACAAATATCTAATTTCAGGTCTATAGGAAAGCAAGTCACTGAGCTACCAGGTCACTCGGGGCAGTGGGAGAGCTCTGCCCAGCGCAGGGGTGTGCCGGGGCACTGGCTCTCTCCCATCGGGAACTGCTATTTATATGACCCAGAGCGCTAAGCATTTTGTCAAACAAATAAAACAACAGCTCTCCACCCAGGGATAGGCAGCAGACATAGACCGTGACCTTGCTTGGAGCTGTGGTGGCTCCATGCAACAGTCAAAAGTCTTCTCCTTCCCATCCAGCAGACATTGACCCAGAGTCAAGGCAGGTTTCTCCTCCATCAATGCACATCCATCCGCACCCTCCTTCTTCCCCGCTTGCAGGCTCAAGAGCCACAGTCCACCTTGCAGGACTGCTGAAGGTCCAGGGCAGCTGCCAAAGGTTAATGTGCAAAATATCCTGCATGAACCGGGCTGTTTAATGAGCATCTCCTCCCCAGGTAATGACCAGTGATGAGAATATGCTCTGCTGCGGTAATGCTTGCAACTTAATAGCCCACCCAGGAGGGAGCTGGTAGGTGAAGTGAGACAATCCTCTCTCCTCAGCTGGATCGCAGTTTCAGCCAAGCTCATCTGCATTAATCTTACATTCATTAAAATCAGTTTTTCTGTTTCTAATTCAACCAGTGCTGCCAAGCTTAAGAATTAAAAATTCATGAGCCAATGTCCCTGAAAAAAAAAAAAAAAAGTAAGTTCATCTTAAGCAGCATAGATTTTTAAAACAATCATAAAAAATGTCCAGCAGCTCCTTTGTGCTTGAAGCTTTCAGCTCGCATTTTCATGAGGGATAGGAATGTGAACAAAAGCTGAGATTTTTACACAATCGTGTGACTCCAGAGACTGGTGTTTCCTGGAGGCAGCCTCACAAATTGCATCACTTCTGATGAAAACCAAGAGGCTGACCAAGACAGGAGGAGCGAGCTCATTTGGTTCCTGCCTCAAAACAAGTGTCATTGCTGAAGTGACCTAAAAGTCCCCCCCTGCAGATCCCAGGGCAAGCTGTCCAGCGGGTTTTACTGCAGTGAGGTCAGGAGCCTAGAAATGACATCAGCAATATTTTTCCAGCCTTGGTCTGGACAAGCACATAGAGATCTTGGCAGCCCCCATCCCCTCCGGAGCCATGAGAGCAGCATCAGGCCCGTAGCAGAGATGCAGGACGTGAGACCTGCTGTAGACCCAGCCCCGGGCAGCAGCGAGCAACGGGCAGGGTTGTGGGAAAAGCCAAGGCACCACATTACAACAGTTCATGCTTTGGTTGGTCTCCAGCATCCACTGCAACTCTCATGCCACCTCTGTGCCCCTCGGTCCCCTTGTCCAGCTTCCCAGCACCCATCCAGTTATTTCTGCCCTTGAAGTCTACATGGACAACAAGGACTTTCCAGCGAGCAGCCAGATGCTGTCGTGGATGCGGAGCAGCACCCAGGAGGAACGTGCAAGTTAACAGTAAAAGTAAATAATGACTTTTTAATTCTGTACGTGTGAGCGACAAACTGGACATGATTTTTAACATGCTCCTAATTAATGTCACTGATGACAATAGCTGGAGAGCTGGAGACAAAGACAATAAACACCATTTATTTAAAGCAGATGGGAACTCGGAAAGGACTCTCCAATGTTTTTTTCAATAGCCAAAAACTAAACAACGTTTCAGAGAGTGCCAGAGACCTCCCAGCCCATGAAAACACCCAAGGTCTCAAATGCCCTTTGCTGGCCCAGGCTGGAGCGATTACGCTGTGCTGTCTGGGTCTCTCTCCACAAACGCTGCCGTTTTCCCTCGGAAAAAGGCACCATGTTTACAAAGTAAATCTCAAGTAGGAAAACATGGAGCCAGGCCAGTGCAAAACCAACCCTGGGAAAAGGTCAGGATTAACTCCTCTAGAGCCAAGCAGAGTTCGTTTCCTGAAGAAGAAGGAGAATAAATAAAGATGGGCTGTCAGTGAGCGCTAGCGAGTGTTGCTGCAGTTATTTATAGAAGGCATTCATTTCCCTCATGATCTGGGTAAATATCCATTAGCTTTCAAGGTGATTAATCAAGCATTAATTAACCTGCTGGGGGGAAAACAAAAATATGGACATTAATGTTTTGAAAGGAAGTTTCCAGCTGAGGAAAAAAAGGCAGAGAGCTAATCTGAAATTTTCCAATAAGGCCTTATTATATTGGAAAGGAGCGACGAGCAAGGAACAGACCTGTTGGATACACTTACTGGGAGCGTCAGTCTCTGCTTTGGTAACAGGAAAAAAAAAAAAACCCTGTGATCTTGGCATGTCTACAGAGCTTCAGGGTGGAGAAGAGCTTGGAGTGAAAATTTAATGGGTGTTTTTCACCTGGCAGCGACAGCACCCACACCTCTTATAGCTGCCACCTCCGGGCGCCTGAGCCAAAGCCCCTGCCAGCCCAGAGCTTCTCCCCGGGAACCCATCGCACACCCTGGCAGAGGTTACTTCTCCTTCAGACACTGTTCCAATGACTGTTTTCTTTCCTCTAAGCTCCCTCTAGATGTTCAAACTACAGACCGGACCCTTCTTTTAGTGAGAGCAATAAAAAAACCAGAGCAACCATCAGGAAATCAGCAGAATAGCCAGAACATGCTCTGGCTGTTACACACTCACGTAAATGGGAGGAGACCTTGGCCCTCTGACTCCCCACCTTCCCTCTGTCCTGCTCGGGGACCAGCTGAGCTAACTCTCCATTTTTTGGACTTCCCGCAAAGCAGCAGCATCCCGTGGAGACCAGTGGGGCTCAGCTCGGCGTAAGCATGAGTAACACGGAGAAAAGAGAAATACGTCCTGAAGACGACGACTGTCTTCTAAGCAAAAAGGCCAAAATGAGATGTGACACCAAAACTGGACAGCAAAAAGAAAGAAATTGGCACCAATACAAGACCACCATACCACCACGCGTTGGCCTGGGGCGGCTTGGCTGCACCCCTTCTCCTCTCTGCAGAGCAAGGCAGCTTCCAGGTGACATAAATCAGAAGTTTGGACTGATTATTTTGCAAACTGAGACACAGCTCTCCTGTAGCCGAGGAGGCACGACGTTTAATGAAGCACAAAAGATCCTGTATTAGATATGATCTTCAGGATCGACTTCCTTTGCCGTGCCTGTGGTATGGCACATACCCCACATACCCAAATCTTTAACAACTTCAAGCTCTTTTTTTTTTAGTTAAGGGAAAAAAAAAAAAAAAAGCATATGCAGTCAGCCTGTTCCTGCCCATTTTTAGCTTTTTTTTCCCCTCTGCATTTTCCCCAGTTCTCTACCCACACATACCCACACTACAGACAAACTATCCTAAAAAAAAAATCGAAAGAGGTCTGAAAAAACAACAGCAATCCAGGGCGTCATCAACTTCCAGGAATGCAAACTGGCTTAAGAAACCACAACTTATTTTGTTGTTATTTTTCATATTTTTTTTTTTTAGTCTTTTACAATCTTCTGTCTTAAAAAATGGCATGAATTCACTCCTTCACCCTCCTCAGTCCTCTCTCTCCCCAGCTATATTCAGAAAACATTTCTCGCCAGCCTTGTTTAGCTCACATTTCAGGGCAGAGCAAATACGTGTGCATGGGGCAGGGGCCGGGATGATGAGTCAATTAGGCACCTAATAAAAATCTGATTTTAAAAATTCTCTTTCTGACTGCGAGCGTGATGCGAGCCGCAGCGGTCACAAAACCAGTGCTGCCAGCTGGGTCCAGCCTGCCCAGTGCCTCCCTTGCAGACAGAGAATGGTTTCCTACAGTGAAACCACTCTCATCCTGCATTAAATGTCGCGTATGATGAGGCAGCTGCCACTTAATGTGAAAGACACCATCACAGCCTAATAAATCACATTGCCAGAAGGACTTTTGTGCTATCACCAATGCTCTTTTAACTATACGGCCTTCCCCCTCCGTATGCTCCCGTTCATCACCATGCCTTGCAGACCTCACGTATTACAGCTGATTAACTCGTCCCCAGAATAGACAGCCGAGCTAAGCTCTTTGAACCCGCTGGTCTTGCACCTCTTCTGTTGTTCCCATCACTCCAGCCACAACTTTCTGAGTCTGCAAAGGAAAGCCCTAGGGATACACCATTTGTCATACAGATGCCATTTATTATACAGACAGCACCTACCGCTGCCTTTTTCCAGGCATGCACTAAATTGGAGGGGGTGGGTGCGAGGGATGGTGCCTATTCATTCTCCTTGCAGATGGTCAAGCCACAAAGCACCCAAGCAAAGCCGCATGCTTTCTTCCAACCTCCTTGCCTTGGCCGAGACCCAAACCGCCCACCGGTGGAGTCATGTTGGACTTGCACGCTCTCTCATAGTGCATAACCTTCTCTCGTAGTGCAACCGCCCTGGCAACACGTCTAAATGTGTTCATTTCCCAGGTATGCAGTGCAATTTGAGAAATTTGAGTATTTCAGGTTAGACTTTGATTTCATGGGACTGGCCAGGTTTAGATGAGAAAATGGAACAAAACATCCTGAGCTTTGGCATGTTAGAGCAGCAGTAATTTCAAGCAGAACGCAACGCTGCAAAATTTTTACTAGTAAAAACCAATTCCATATTAAGAAGAGCTGTATTTTAAAACGTCACTGTAAAACCAGCCTTTTCATAACCAATAACCCTGCAGGATGCAACCAAGCTGGACGGATATCACAAAGGAACGCGGAGATATTTCTGGGACTGCATCAACCCGCCGTGAAGCCTGCTACAAGACACACCAGCCAGCCACGCTCACCAGCAACTGCTGATGCCAGTGGCCAACTGGACTGGGATGAGGACTGGTCTGGCTGTGCTGATCATAGTCTGGAGTAACCAAAATCACAGTGGAGTGGAAGGCCATAGGATCACGGCGTGCTTGTTTCCATCAACAGCTTCACATCCCTCCCACAATGGAGCTGGTGGTTTCCTTTGTAGGACAGACTATTCTGTTGCACCAGGAGGGCCCCTGTTTAATTTGGCTCTGGCTAAATATGACCAGTTTTGTGGCTGGGGAAAGAAACTTAACTCATCATTCAATCAAACTTAGTTGGATTTTTATTTTCCTTTTTCCTCAGTGAGCCCTGGGGACACCAGGAGGAGTCCAGGCAGGAGAGGGCTCTGAGCAGGCAGCAAGCCGTGGCCGATGGGCTGCTCCTCCTGCCAGGGGAGCTCCAAACCCCAGAGAGGACGAGGTCCATGGGGTCAGTGCCAATGCCAGCAAAATGGAGTAGGAAGAACATCAGCCGGGTAAGGATTTATCAGCCAGCACAGACTAATGCGTATATTTTCCACTAGACAAGTCTATCCTCCTCTCACCAGCACAGTCCAGCCCAGGGGAGTGCTGGCCCAGATTATAAAGCCTGGGTTTCTAGCTGCTTGCTGGAGATAGCAGAGTAACCAAATGCACGGGAAATAGCACATCCCAGAGTAACCAAAGGCGGGGGAATGATACTGCCCTTGGATCTGTCCTTTTCAGCCATGAAAACAAGTTAATGTTGGTGTAAATAGACAGCGACCGTTATTTGCCATTGAGCTTCATAAAAATGTGAGGAAAGATGTATGCATTTTAATTAAGCTCCAGGGGGGAAAAAACTGTGTACCTGGCTGAATTGCAGCGAGATGAACTCATTACTTCATCCACGTCTCAGCCTGCTGCCTATTTTCCTCTGCAACAGAATGATCAGCCCAGGCTGCAGTCAGTGACTTTAAAAAGCAAATAATCCTTCCAAAAGAGCCAGGCCAGCACTTTATAATTCCTATGTCTCTGAACTAGGAGTCTTCCTACAGCCACGTTTCTAGTGAGACTGATGGGCAAGCATTCAAAATCTTAGAAATCTGAGGGGGAGTGCTCCCCAAATCAGGGCGTCAGGAGGGGACCCCGACAGAGCTAGCTACAGATTTTTCCAGCAGCCAGACGGCTCCTGCAGCTGCCAGACTTTTCCATAGATCGCCCAGGTCTGACTTTCTGCTACGAAACAGCCTGGGCCTGAGCTGCCCTTTTCATCTCAGGAATGCACAGCTGCGAAAGTGAGGTCTCGGTTCCTCTTGCAGAACGTGGCTCCGGGAGCGCAGATTTGTGTCCAAGCCATTAAGGCCACGTTGTGATCAGAGTCACATTCGTGCTCCCTCTGTGTACAACAAGTGAGGGATGGGTAGGTGGGGGGGTGCAGGCACCCAGTTGCCTTTAGGTGCAGGAAAAAAGAACCAGCAAAACCCTCCGGAGTTTGAACAGCAAAGTAAAACAATTGAAACCCTTAACTAGATCCAGAAAGTTTCTAGGGCGTAGAGAAAGAAACAGCAATCATCATCAGCCTCCTCTCCCCCAAGAGTCGGCTGAGCAACCTTCCACATCGGAAAACAGTTTCTGCTCTTCTCAAACACTCAGATCCCCTGTGAAAGTCACTATACCTCTAACAGAGTCAGGTACGGCGTCTGTGGGCTTTATAAAGACTAAATAATCTGTTTGCTATTATTGCTCCTCGTATGATTAGATCAGAGCAGGCAGATCTCATGCTTCAAGGTGCTCGTCGATAGTCCCAGGCGTCAGGGAGGAAATCCCGTGTACCCCTCGATGGCCAGATGCACCAAGATCCCTCCCCAGCCAAACGCTTACACGTGTCTAATCCCCGTGGAAGTCAGTGCAACATATCTATGTCCTTAAAGTTAAGCACCTCTTTAAGTGTTTTGCCAAAGAGAGAGTCTTGTGGAGCAAGCCACAAAGGTGACGGAGATAGTGCCTTCAGCTTCATTCACCACTTGGGGTGGGCTGATGGCACGGGTGTGATGCCTGGTCCAGGCAGGAGCGTGCTCAGCGCAGCAATGGGACTGGACCTTCACAACACTCTCACGGTTAAGCAAGTGCATTGCTGAGCTGGGGTCTGATGTCCTTCTCTCGGCAGTTTTAGATGCCAGCCCTGCCCGAGGTGGGACAGTAGCCAGCAGTCGTACAGTCTGGGGCAAAAACCTTACATTTCACGAAGAGCTGACAAAACTGGGCAACATTTAGTCTCTACCAGTGACATGGTCTTTGAAGGCAAGGAATTGAACCAGCCCTAGAAGCTGCAAGACCCCAGACCGCAGCTCTGAGAGATGCTGGCGTGTCAAAGCTGCGGAGGTTCAGCTTCGCCTAGCACGGACACAGGCTCCCTGCGTTTCCCGTCCTGCTGGGAAGAGCTTGGCTCCAAACCCAACGGGCTGACCACAAACCCTGTCTGCCTGAATATATTTGTTAAAACACTCATTCACACTGTAGCCACGGTGCTGGCTGGAAGAATATATATCAGGCTTTTTGTCAAACAAAACCCACTCCAACTGTCTGGGAGGAAAGCAAAATCTGCCATCGCACTGCTTTGAAGGGTTTACAGTTCACTGCAGCACTTTAGATCTGCAGTTGTTTCCACAACCAAGTCCAAGAGAGCCTGTGAACAGGAAGGAATTAGGCACTCATGCAAAGACCATTAAAGTCAAGGGGAATCTTTCCATTGACTTGAGAGGGTTTGGCTCTTGGCCCTGGATATCAGAGCCTGTTGTGTAGGATTTAGAGCAGGAAATGGGAGCAGGACTTTGCAGGTTTTCTCAGCATTTGTTACAGAGTTTAGCACAGAAGGTCTCTGTGCCCATTTCCCTGCATGTAAATTAAGAAGTGACTGCTCATCTGAGATGCAAGGCCCTAATTGACCATCCTTCTGCTCAGTCTAGGCACCTCCTCCACCCTTCCTGGGGTAGGCAGACCTAACACCATAACAAGTTGGACTAACCCATTCCTATGGGCAACAAGATTTCTTTATTGGGTCCTGACATGTCGGTCCCTGATGCAAAACCCACGTATGATGTGTCAGTCCAAGAGGCAAAAATACCACAAACCAGAAGCTTCAGCAGGTCTGAAAAGCTTGTTAATCCAAAGTTCAAATTCACATCGGGGATGAACCTCCTACTGGGATCTAGGCAGCATTTCACTGGTTTCACTTCTGCCTGTTCAGTTACAGCCAATAGTTTTGCACAGAAAGGTACTGTTCTTTTGACAGTGTGCAGGAGCATGCACCCAAATGACCAAAGATCTGAGCTGCCTCCATTTTCACACAAAGAAGCAGAAATCTGCATTGCTTGGGACTTAACCTGTGGAAACCGATGCTCTCTGAGGAGTGTCCCCCCAGGCACCCAAAACTGCTGGCACACAAACTACAAAACACTCTAGGAAACTTCAGGCTCTTTTAAAATACAACAACTAAGACCCTTATTTCCTGCTAATAGGAGCAGCGATGCTCCTCTGGGCTTGCAGGAAGACAGCCTGTCAGGTGAGTTTAGTGAAGTGCTGTGCCAGGTACCCGTGTCTGCGCGTCGGGGTGGAAGGWGTTGGCAGGAGGGTGCTGCACTGGGAAGATGCTGGTTCATCTTCTGCCTCAGCCCCACACCCCCAGCTTCGTTTAGCCCTCTCACTTCATTACCTCCTCCAGTGGTAAAAGCAGGGAGGACATTTCTCCACTCCACATGCCATGGGAAAGGTMGTACCAGAACTCCGGCGAGAGTGAAATGAGGCGGCTTTGACTCGGTGCTAGAGCGAAGGGAGCGAGCCCGGCCAGCRCCGCGCTCCCGTCAGCCCGGGGAGCTGCTCGGGCCAGCGAGGATGCTGGGTGCTGATGGCCACACGCTGCCGTGGGTTTCGCAGGAGGCAGCATCCAGCCGTTAGAGACATCCATCCCGCTCCTCGTGGGCAGCGTGTGCCTGGGAGAGGAGCAAGGCCGTAAAGAACGAGTTTTTCAAACCACAGGCTTAGGGAAAACTTCTGCCTCCTGGCAGATGCTCATTACTTGGGCTGGGTTTAGAAAAACAGAGGTGACCAAGCCCTGCTTCAGCCTTCAGTGGGAAATACAGAGGGACAAGAGTATGCTAAGCTGCAAGAAACTTGATCCCAGAAAGAAGAGAAAGGAGGGTGGAGAAGGAAATGCATCCTAATGCCAGGGGTGACCCAAACCAACTCTGCACCGCCGAGCCCTGCCAACAGACTCATGGAGCCAGGTAGGACAGAAACATCTAAAGAAGAGATTGCTTTTGGTGGCTGCAACCTCACGTAGACAGTGGCATGTTCAACGGGGTGGGCTTYGAGCAGCGAGTGTCGCTTTTCTGAAATGACTCGACAGTGATTTGACTCGAGAGCGATGTGCCGGTCCAAAGATGTGCCGGTCCAAAGATCCCCTCGGCAGAGCGGTGGTCTGCAGGGTCCCTGTGCAGGAGCACCCATCCCCACACCCGGGCATCTCCGATAGCCCGGAGGGAGATGCGGTCGCCCCACCACGGGAAGTCAGGTGTGGCTTTTTGTTTCCAGCGGGATGTGGTTTTAGGAAATGAGCTTTGCTACCACCTGCTGCAAGTTCACCAGTTTAGTGGGACAAATTGCCAAATTCGACAGGAACTAGGGTCTCATTAGCGTGGCTGAGGCTTTGGCAGAGGCAAGGCTTCTCAGGTTCCGTTTATAGGACGCCGTGAGATGCCGTGGCAGCAGTTCAAGGCCGGGCGGTGTGCACCGTTGCATTACAAAGTCTAGACAGCACTGGAGCCCTGCAAGCCCGAAAAATGCCTTTTCCCTGCYCTCGCGTACTGTTCAAAACCCAGCTGCATTCCGCAACCAGGAGCGATGCGGGGAAATATTTAATTCCCTTGTTCAAACAGACACTTTTGCACCATCCCTCGAAAACCTCCACCTCCAAAGCTCTGCCTGGAAGATGGGAGGTTGCCAGCGTGGCTGCACGCACGCCAGCACGGMCTCTCATTTGACCAAACGCTGCCAGGCTCCCCGGAGGAAGGAAGTGGGGAACAAAAATTTTTAAAACTGCCAAAGCCCCATGTTTTTATTCCTACTTGGAATGAAAACAGCACCTTTGGAGCAATTCTTGGAATATCTGCTTTTAGCTAGTTTTATTCTTCCCTTTTCCTCACTCTGAGCTGACCRGGGAAACCCACCTGCCTGAGACCTCCCTGCCTCCGTAGACTTCCAGGCAGTGCTCCCTCCTCCGTTAAAAGACGCCCAGTTGGAAAGTGTCCAAGCARCCGTGCTCATCGATCTCTGCAGCCAGCCTCAAAGAGAGCAGGAGATGTTCTGAACCTAAATCAAAAATTAAAACAGAAGTAGTTTTACTTTACTGGAAGATTCCTGTTGGGCTTTAACTGCTAAATGCACTTTTCATGAGCTGAGGGGCAACTTGTGCTTAGATAGCATTTCAGCAGCTCCTGAAATACAACCTGGGGGCAAGGCTGGGGGAAAAGGGGCAGCACTTTCCTACCCATCGTCAGAAATGGGGATGACATCTGGGCAATGCATCCCCACCTTTAAGTGTTCAAACTGCAGCAGGGTCCGGTGGCAAGGACTCAGTCGTTCAGCAGCAATTCAAAGGAAAAAATAGGAGCAAATGATGATCCTTTAGGATTTGCCAGGCTGCCTCTGACTGCACACCAAGCACGTACGCTCTTTCCTTAAGTGGACTGATAAGCGCTCTGAATCAGTATTAACACATGCCAGATGCTGGGGAATCATCTCCCACTTACGGCAATTATGAGGATGTCCCAGAATCCAATAAAGCAACTGAGAAGATGAGCATCTGGTGGTGGTTGTCAGGCCCCGACACAGCAAGATAAATCTATGTAATAAAGAGGTGTGATTACTTTTTTTTTTTTGCTTGAGTCATACGCCATTTAGCACTGGATACACACGATTCCTCCTCCCTTCGGGGATTCTCCTCGGGATGAGATGAGCAGAGCATCCTTCCTCCAGCGGGATGCTGAGCTGTGCTCCCCTGAGCCTGCCCTTCCTCTGCTGAAATCCAGCTGCCACGTGGTGATCCCCCAACCCCATCAGCATCACCCAGCCACAGGTCTTCAAAGGGAACTGTGCAAAGCAACCCTGCACAGCCACCAAACAGCACCTCCAGCCAGAGAAATCAGGAGGTGAGACCATCTCCCTCTCTCTGACCTTGTCCACTCCACGCTTCCAGCCAAGGGCAAAACCCCACAGCTCGAGATAAGAGAATCCGCCACGTGTTCAGGTTTATTAAAAGACATACAAAGCGGTGAAGCAGTGAAGGTTACTTCCCACATAAATGAGCCAAAAAATAATCGTCGTGCACAGGGGACGCTGGGGATTATGCAACAGCAATCCCATCTAGTGCAAACACAGGAGCAAACACGTGGCTGAACAGCATTTTAAAAATACTTAATGGATGATTCCTAGAAGTAATAGCCAGCAAATTTTATTCATGAGCAAGGCAGCAGAGCTGAGCTATATTTAATAGAGGGATGAAGATAAAAGTAATCTCCAAAGGTCTGATAATGCAGACTCTGTGCTTAGATATACTTCGGTASATCTTTATGTGGTAAGTGCCAGTGTAGGCAAAAACAAGGATGTTTTYCTCGGTTTGGATAGCAATTCAGGGACTCATTGGTTTTAAGATCAGAAGCAGCCRTTAAAACATCTCATATGAGCTGCTCTCCACCGCAAGCCGAAATGTTTCATTCAATAWCTGAACAGGGCCRGAGGTTTGATAATTTAGAGCTATTYGCAACGAGTGACACAGCAGCCCTCGCCCAGAGGCAAGGGCCAGCCTAGCTCCAGCCTCTCGCTGCCCGCGCCCTTCTCCCACGAAGGCTGCTCTTTAATCCAGTCCCTGCCCTCACAAACAAATTTTACTCCCATGTTCCTTCCCAGAGCTTTCTCATATGTGGAAAACGAGCTGAGGAAGAGAATAGCAAGAAGAAAAGACGGTGAGCAAACATCGGGGGCCATCAGTGCCAGCAAATGCCGCCCATCTGGGACCATGTGCTCACCTCCGGAGGCCCCAGCAGTCACGGAGAGCATCCTCCCAGGCTCCCAACCCTCCGATCCTGCTGAAAAGCATCCTGCCAGGAAGATTTCCAGAAGACCTCCAGACTCAGCAGTGCCTGGAGAACCTGCTCCTTCTTTTCATTCCATTTTCCTTTGGGCTTTTCCTAAAGCGGAGCTTTTTCTCCATGTAATTTCCTACAAACATCTGAAAAGAAACATGACCAGCATCTCTTGTAACAGCAGCATCCATTTAAAAAGCATTGAGAGGACCCAAAATCACATAATATACTTACAGTGTCACTTACAATGTTAACATGGAAATAATTTTAAAAGTCAATTTTTATGTAAATTTAAGCTCATTGTTTGCTTTTGGTAAGATTAAAATGCTTGGCGTCAGTTCCAGGTTTTCAGGACTGTGGATTCAATATGCAGAGGGTGCCTGGGAGAGAGGGGGACATTTTTTTCTAGAGAATAATACTGCTTGTTTGAAATGTTTTAAAGGCTATGAAACCACCATTCTGGATCCTGGCTTGTGTGAAAGTTAAAAAAAAAAATAATAATTACATTTGGAGTCAAACTTGCCTTATTCATTTCAAGAAGCTGCTGCTTTTCTTCTCAAACTTTTGTTTAACTTTGATCCATTCTGTGTTTGAGATCTGCCCRTCTCTTTGTGTACGCACTACCTGGGCTAACAAGTTCCTCTTCTATCGCCTGGGATCTTTGACAGCAGTGTTACAACTATATCAACAACATAAAMATGGGCTTTAAAGTATGAATTTAATGACTTAGGATAAAACTTAGAACATATGCAATATTTGACTTTAAAAGCATTGTGTGAATATTTCAGCAATTAGTGCACAAAGTCCCATTGCAGGGAAGACCGTTAAGACATTCTGACTCCCATTTTTCAGAAAGTCTATCTGTGGCAGAGCTTTTCTGTGTGTTTGTGCAAAGTGCTGTCAGCAGCACCCGCTGCAAGGCCGTGCAGAGAAAGGTGCTGTGCAGAGAAAGGTGCTGTGCAGAGAAAGGTGCTGTGCTTTTGGGGACGGAAAACATCCGACCGCAGAAGCCCAGGGCTCAGCATGGCCAAACCACCCTGCTCCTCCCAGGACCCCTCAGCTTAACTAAACCAGACCATTTCACCTGGTTTAGGGACCTCTACACTATTTAATAAGAGAGTGTTAACATCGCCCAAGACCACAGAGCGAGGCTGCGGTGGGGTATTTTGCTCCACCGAGGTCCATGCACAGGAAGGAAAGGGAAGAGCGTGTGTTTGCCCAGCTGGATGCCTTCAGAAGACACGTCCATCTCAGTGCCTCCGGGTATGTGTCTGTAAAGTGCTGAACAACAGGAAATCGTTTGACTTGTATCAGACCAAATCCAGAGAGTATCAACCCTGCAATTAGCTATAATTAGAAATCCACTCCGGCAGCGTTCCCCCAGGCAGAATCCACACACGCCCACACGCGCTCGGGTGCTAAACCRATGTCGGTAGGGAAACGCGTGATGACCACCTCTCCCAGGGGTGGTCCCTGTCCCCCACGAGGTGCAGGAGCCAACCTTACACCAGGTCTTACCCGTGACCTCCCAGATGCTGAGCGAGGAAATGGTTCGCACCACGGAGTCAGACGTCAGGTCTTTACCACTAACCCTCCCAACCAGCCAGCTCCCTTCCCTGCTGCCCCAGTAGCCATCCCCTGGCCAGCCGTGCCAAGTCTCAGGCCCAAATTCCCCTTGGATAAGCATATAGAATTATTTTTTTAATGTGTCTTTCTGCACTGTAGCTTTTCTGTCTTTARTAAGAAAAGATAACCTGCTGATGTGAGATCCCATGGTGAGCAAAAATGAATTAACTCCCCAGCCTCCACTCCAGCCATCTTCAGCCCTTCCTCTTCACCATCACCCAAACACCGAAGGGCTCCTAACCAACAAAGTGGATGTGGCCAAACCCAGTGCTCTTATTGCACTGCTAATGCYCCTCGGAGCCCGTGCCATCTCTCAGAGTAACATCCAGAATATAACGGCAGAAGCCGAATCCAGTCAAAGAAAGATTCAGTTGTCACCTTATTTTCAAGGAGATTTTGCACTTGTGATTCCCTGGCAGTTAAGATGCTCTTTGAAAGCTCCYTACTTAACTGTGTCTCCAGCTAAAGCTAAACATTGCCACATGAGTAAAAAACCTCAGCGCTTATGAGATCTTGGTACTTAGGGATCTAGTAAAATGACAGCAACCTCAGCTATAATTACTGCCCTGTAATCTGCATGTCATGAATAACTACGTAATTCAGCAATAGCTGCAATCACTGCACACAGTTATTTGCTCTTTGCATTGAAATAAAACGGTGGGGAAGATGGACACCAGTTGAGTGCTGTATAAATATTCAGTAATTTTCAACCTTGTTCTATCAACAGACTCTTAATATTTTTCCAGTGGAGGCCCCACGCAGCAAATAGAGCAAAGATGTGCACAGGCTGTCCTTGCCAAGCTACCTGCTGCACACCCCCAAAACCACCCATCAGCCCCAGTGCGAGCTGAGGGCTGGGAAGAAAGGTGGGTAATTTGGAAAAGGAAAAAGTACTTTAACCACAACTAAAATTGAGTCTTTCCTCTTGCTGTTCTTTGAGCCATTTGGTTCACAGATGTTTTTAACAGCTTTCAGAGCGTGAGAGTCGGAGCCAACAGGGCACCCACGCCACGGCCAAGGGGAAAAATTGCTATTTTGATCTCGCTTTGGGTGCATGGACTAAATGTTCATGTTTTGTGCACTGAAAAAGTACTGAACATTTTGATTTGGAAACCATGAGAGTCCCTGTCCAACCAATGCAACGCAGTGCCAGGGTGGAGGAGAATGAACACCTCTTGTACCTCCCAGCCCTGCTAGGGAAGGGTGTTACCTCCAGCTATTCGTCACATCTTTGTACATCAGCTGGTTTCCTCTATAACTTGTTTTTGACAAAACAAGCCAGGTTAGCTTTGCAGCCAAGCTCAGCTCTTTGAAATGCTTACAGCCAGCTGGTGCCTTCGCTGGACTGAGACAGGAGCTGGTCCACGGAGAGACCGGCTGGACACCAACCCTGGGCGCCGGTGATGCTGAGGATGACACCAGCCCAGGAGCCCCAACTCACCCAYGTCAACAACATCGACACGCACCCGTACGGCAGGAGGCCCCAAGCTGCAATTCCCATGAGGCAGGTACAGATCAACCTCCGGACCTACCCAAAAAGAAGCCTTTCCATGTCCTCAGAGATCAAGTCCAGCAAAGCCAAAGCTGTTGCACAGACAACACAAGCCTCCTGCAACTGCCATTCCCACCAAAAAAATCACGCCCACAGAAGCCTCCTGACTGTGCTAAAACGTCCCACGCAGGATGGCATCCCCAGCACATGACTGACTTAAACACAATGACTGAATGCTCCACTGCAAAACAGAAAGGATAAGGCCAAATTCAATGTTTTCCACTGCTAAATCCACATGATTCTGCTGGTTATAATGGATGTTTATTAAATTACATAGAGTTCAAACCTTTCTCTAAAACTCTTAGTGCTTGCAAATGCCTCTGTGTGCGTATTGGCGGCAGAGATGGACAAAATGGTCATTCAGTGATCTCATAGCTCCTTCTTTCCCWGTGTCTCATTTGTTCATAGGCTGAAGAGACGCTGGCAGTAATAATTACTTATTTTAAATTAAATGCAAGACTGGGGAGAGGAGAAAAATCTTCCTGAGTGTGGCAGACTTCTTTATATCTTGCTAAATCTCCCTCCAGAGCTGTAGCTGTTGGTGCCGAGAGACAGAAAATCAGCTGAGCCGAGGACCTCAGCCCTGCACACTGGAGGACTGCAGTAAGAAATGCAATAAGAAATGCTTTTACACGSAGGCCAGGAGGATCATGCGTTGAGCTGATGAGGTTTTGCTGACCTCCACCCCACCGTGTGCTACAGAAACCATGCTAAACACCAGCCAGCTCCATCAAGCAAGCATCACAATCTGAAGGCAATTTTCATATGTGACCTAAAACACCTCTCATGGGAGCAGGGAGATGGTGTAAGGGAAAGAGGAGCCAAAGGATCCCACTTTCTTGAGCAAATTTGGAGCACAGGAGAAAGCATGGGGAGGTGACCTTGTTGTGAGACCAGCACCCATGTCGAGGGGAGGTCCTTCACCCCTCTGAGCCCAAACTGTCCCTCTCCCAGCAGTGATGCTCTGCCCATCGCTCTCTGGCCTTCAGAGATTGCTCTAGGGTGACAGACAGACCCAGAGGAACATCTGGAGCAGCAGCAAGCAAAGAGAGAATTTAAGCAGTTTGCAGGAAGAGCTGGGGCTTCTCTCACTGCCAATTAAACAGTTTCCCTGACCATTTTTTATATAAAGATTAGACATCCCTACACATCAACGTGGCTCTGCAGTTCCACCAGCCAGGACACAAACAACAAGAGCTCCACAGCCTTTTGCCTCCCACCATCACAGAAGACTAACTACCAAGGGCAGGAAGAAATACTCACTCTCTGTGGTTACTGCACACAGCAGATGAATAAATCCTTTTCATAGGCATTTGCCCCCAGATGAGCAACAAAGGCAGAAATGAAAAACCCAAGAACAAGCACAAACCCCCCACAAGAGCTCTTGCGTTACACCCAGTAGCTCATTGGAGAAATGTGATGCTATAGAAATACTTTGGCTCCAGCTGAATCCGTGTGTGAGCACAAATTGTTAAGTGGAATAATTCATCGTGCATTGACTTTCACCACAGGCCCGAAGATTCAAATCCATGTTCTTTCCAAATCGCTGTAATTTTCAGCCTATCTCCTGTGATGATGTACATAGCCAGCCTGAAATTCCCTGTGGCACTTCAATAAATAGCTTAACCTGAGATATAATTTACAAAGGTTTAAGTGTGCGCTCAGGAAGATCTATTTCTGTTGCAGGAAYTTGTGCTAAAATTGGCATCACCTCTCTCCAAGGCTCTCTCTGCTGAGCACACTGTGCTTGGGTGGAGAAGTCTATCTGTGCCCTTTCCCAAGGACCACAGAGGCTTGAAAATACGGGGAGAAACAAGGTCAAAGATGTTTTCTGCTCTTGGAGGTCCTAGGAGAGGAGAAAAGTGACCTTCTTAGGCCCTGTCCAGAGACCCTGGCTGCACCCCGGTTATCCAGGCTTTCACTGCAGCACCCAAAACTTCACACTGCTGGGCCAGAGTGCAGAAACAGGAGCAGAAATAGGCATAGCTAAAAGTGATTAATATGGCCCTAAATCCCAGCAAAATATGCCATGTAGGAATCAAGGGCTAACCACCAGACCCTCCAGACCAGGTGCAGAGATGGCAGCTCACCCCTGCTCACCCGGCTGAGGTGACCAGCTTGTCCCCGTGTCCCCTCTTCATAAGCTGCCCCCAACACCCGTCCTGGTCCTTTTCTGTGCACTTCAACCCGCTTCAATCAACAGCTTTGTTCAAGTGCTTTTCTCAGGGGCTGTCAGAAAAACCTGCTAATTTGACGATGTGCCTGGAAAATCAGTTGTAAGCAGTCCAGGCACTTCTGTATTCACCCTATTGCCCATGGGGATGACTAAGGGTTAATAAGAAAGTCAAGGAAGGGCTGAGTTGAATAACAGCTGAATTTTCTGCTGATAAGAGACTCCTCCTTCTGAGCCTCGTTAAAACGATCCTGATTATTTTCTTGCTTCAAAAAATATCTTATKGCTGGGTCTCCAGCAAGACAGCAAGTTTTCTGCATCCCCTCCAGCGAAGGGATGAACCAACTGTAACTGACCCCTAAAGCAGTACTGGAGGGCAGATGAAGTCAAAGATAGATCATCATTCTGGCTCGAGAACCCATGTTTAAAATGCTGGAGGCATTTTATACAGAGACATTTGAAGCTACAAGAAGTCCCAGTGCCATAATTGCATCTTAATTTGATCTGAACACACAATTGTGCTGAAGACAGACACAGATTCCTCCTGGGCAAACACACGCAGGCTCAGCAGCTCTTCGGCAGGGCGCTGATTTTCTGTTAGTGCAAGAGATTTCACTGATTCTCCTTATTTTACATCCTACTGGTAAAAAAAAAAAAAAAAAACAACTCAACATTACTGTTGACTTCCAACTAAGTGAGAAAACAGGAAGCAAAGCTGACAAGCCGYTAAGGCCCAAATAGTTCAAGCTGTTTTGATGGCAAGAAAGCCGGAGGAGCCGGCAGGCAATCARTCTGGATGTGGATCGCCCAGATCCAGCAGACACATCTATTCTGGCATCGTTAGGAACGGAGCAGTTGTCCTCTTGAGGTCCTTCCCAGCTCCTCCATTTGTTCTGATTTTTTTTTTTTTTAATTTATGCTGCATTTATTGCAGAATAAGCTATTTAATAAATTCTTGTGGCGTAGCTCCCTACACGAGCRCTCTGTTCCAAAATCATGACTTTTATTACCGAATACTATGTGCACAAAGAGAGCTCCCCCAGAAGAGTTATTGCCAAACAGCCCGTTCCCGGCGGCCAGCCGCCGAGCCAAGGTTAAGATGACCCCGGTGAGTGGCAAAGATTAATACGGTCAGGAAGGGGAAAAACAAATACAAACACAAAAAAAAAAAAAAGAAAAAAAAAAAAGAAAAAAAAGCTCAGGAAAGGCCAAGCAGGGATATGGTGCCACAAAGGCTGCCTGGGAAGAGGAAGGATCTTCCGCTCCAGTTGACATTGTGCTTATACAGACACCTACAACACCCTTACCTTTTGACCATCCCAATTTACTGGTGCTTTTTAATTATCAATTTTAATTGCAGATTGAAGCTGAAAGGGCTTTCCCCGCTCCCCTCAGTAAAACAAACAATACTGAAAAACAGTTTGAGAAGTTCGCTCCCTTTCCTTTTCTTTCCCTTGCAGTTTTGAAACAGGAGGGCRTTTCCAAAAAATCAAGGTATACAGAGCTCCTGGAATGAACCACTGATGATGATGATGATGATTTGGGCATAGGCTTTCCTTCTGAAACTTGTTACTAAGCCCCAACCCAAATGAGTGCCTGGTTGACTTCAGACTGAAGTTTGGGGGTCCCAGCTCTGCCCCCCAGCCTGCCTCTGCATGCAACCACAGATGAGGTCTGAAGCATTCTGGAGGTTCAGGGCTCCGGGATCTCTTACCCTTAGTCCCACCCTGCTCTGACACAACCATTGCCTTGGCAGAGATGCCCCCACCAGTGAACCAGCCACAAGAAAAGTGCCCACACGACCCTGAGGTTGTGGCTGGTTTTCACCTTTTTTCTTCTTAAGCTTTTAGGGAAGGGCCGGGGAGCCACCATCTCCTCCATCATTTTYCTCCACCTCCCTCTGCAGTGCCCTTTTCTCCTGAAAACACACAAAGCCAAAGTCCGTCCTTCATCCCATGACYGATCCCTTGGCACTTCCAACGCCATCCAAGGTCTTTCTCAAATCCCTGATCTYGCCTATAACAATATGTCTCCAGGATAAACTAAAAGCATCCATCCTTACCTGGTTTAACAGTTTCACTTTATCTTCCTACTAAAAAAMCAGCCATAATTTTACAGCCTGTCTGCCTGTGGTTTTCGCTGGGAGAAGATGTACAATCGTAATAGCAAACAGCAGCCAAGATTGTATAGTTTCATCTAAATAATTTAAAGCACTGTTCTTGCAGACAAAGAGGAGTCAGCCAGCCTTCTCCATGGTGGGGCATTATGTACAAACTACATTTAACTCATGAGATAACTTATTATCTACTGATAAATTAATGCTTTTTTTTTTTTATAATATATACTCTTGAGGATAAAGGTGCCCCAGTCGCTATCACAGCCTACCATGCCCAAAAAATGGAGATTGGCTATTTTCTTTTGCGGTCTGGATGAACTGGTASTGGCTGGGAGGCGGAGGTTTGGGATCCATCTGTGATTTTCCCACCAATGGAAGAAAGCACAAAGCCCATCATTTTCTCTGTTTTGTAAACAATCCTTGTCCCATCCACTGACACGCTTTTAAATCATTATATAGGGAGTCCCACACCAACCCTCAGTGGTTTTACTGAGAAACTGGTGGGCAGATGAGCTATTGCAAGAGTTGGAAAATGTTACAGCAGCTTTGGAGGGAGGTTCAAACCCTCTGCCCCGGGTTTGGGTGCCGGGACCCGCCAACGGCAAAGGGAACATCTGTGCCTCTTCCCAGCCCTTCTGCTTGGTTTCCACTGCACTGTCTGCTAACAATAGAAAAAAATAATAAAAGTTCCTTTCTTTGAAAGCCATCAAAACTAAAAAAAAAAAACTCTGCAAACAATGTGCATTTTATCTTCTTAATGGCTCTAAAGCCTCCACTTGTATCCAAAAATAATTGCACTCAGCAAGGGTTGAAGAATATTCTTTTCAAATCATGGACCAGATGTTCCACTGAGACCATTACACAGTTAACTACCAATAAAAGTAATTCAACAAACTAAATACTGATTAAAGAATGCATGCACACAGCCCAGCACCATTTGCCGACAAGAAATGTGATGTGCTGTTATTTAACCTTTAGCGACACAGACACGCTGTTCCCTCCCTCCTCGGCAAAGGCGACGCCAGCCAGCGACTCCGGCTGTTGGAAAGGATTGTTTTGTTTTTACTATCTTGGAAATCAGATCTCATAAACTCAACGCAAGCTGAGCTACTGGCCGGACAGCCAAAAAACCCAGTGTTGCTTAAGAGGTCAATGCCGTTTTCCAGTCCACCCCAGCATGTCCAAGACAAACAGCCCGTGTCACCCACTCTGCAGGGGACGTACAGGCTGCCCACGTGCTGGGCTGTATGCAGGTCACTACCAYCTTTCTGCGTGAGCTCTGCTTGCTACAGACCTTTTTTTAGGCTCCAAGGCTTGGTGTCCATCAGCCAGACTTTAGACGAGAGAGCAGGGAGCGCAGCCAGAGCCTTCTCAGACCCCAAGTGCTGCGCGAGGGTTTCGTGACTCGCCCACCATCCTGGGACAAGATGGTCTGGTGTTGGGACCAGCCATAGGAACCTGCCACAGCCACCCGAGGCTTTGCTCTAAACACACACACCAGCTCCAGAGACGCTTAGAGGGAGAGAGGTGAGGGGGCAAAAGCAAAGCTGCGCTGGAGGAGACAGCCCAGAAACAGCCCCASCGCACCACAGCCGCTCTCTTGGACCGTGAAGGTGGCTTCATCTTGTTTGTGCTTAGCAGTGCAAAAGCTAATTGCCAAGTGGGATAGGAACCGCCCGGCCTCCCGAGCCCAGAGCAGCTGGGAGCTTGCCAAGGCCAAGGGGATGAGCCTTGAAGAGCAGCCAGGAGAGGTAGACGGGAAGAGGAAAATGAAACCACAAGCTGATGGGAACTGCCAGGGCCCAGCAGGTTGGACAGGGAAGCATTACTGGGGTGTCATACCTGGGGAGCCTCCCACCTTCTGCCTTCCTTGTCCTGCAGCARAGGAGGCTTCAGACCTCACTCCCACTTTGCATGTTTCTAAACRCTTCCTTTTATAGCCTATAATTGTATTTTTGTACCAAAAAATCCTCTGGAGTGAACAGGCTTCCCCTCTCAAAAGATTCATCTCCAACGCAAGTGGAGAGGCACTAATTGCCCTGCCAGGGTCTCCAGGGCTTTTCTCTGTATTGTTAACTAACACAAATCTGTTCTTAATTTAAGCGCTTAACCCAAATATTTCATTTTTAATTACAAGCTGAGGCAGARCACGAGACAGCCCAGAGCAACGGCGAGCGCTTCCCCCACCGAACCAGCACGGCAGAGACCGGGGAGGGATTTCCCACATCCCTGGTGGTGAAAAATCCCCAGCCCTGGGGGGGGGGTTCAGGCAGAGGGGACCCCACCGAACACCCTGAGTGGGGTATCGCATTCCCTGGGAAATAAACCCCAGCCCCTGCAAGGGCACGAGGCTGTGCCCAGGCTGGGAGACACCCTTCRGGGACCACCACCACAACTCCCTCTGCCCTCCCCAGCTGCTCACAGGCAGTGCTTTTATAGGCGGCACCGCTCCCTGATTGGCCCTTCCTGACCACGCCTGTTGGGCGGGGCTCCCAACCCGTGGCTCCTCCCCCAGGTCATGGCTCCTCCCCCTGACTGCGGTCCCTGCCTGCACTGCCRGATGCTTTGCAGCTGGCAAAGGGGRGATCCGCTGCTCCGAAGGCAGGAGGGGTTTGGGTCTGGCAGCCGGGTGGGAGTGGGCGCTCAGCCCCGAGAGCAAAGGGGAAATGGGGGATGAAACCCCACGAGAGTCTCGGGCACCTCCCTGAGCCCTGAGCGCAGCGGCCGGTACATCTGTGCTCTATCTGGGGTCCTCCCTTGCCAAAAAGCCGGGTCAGATGCAACCGCTGGGCATCTGGCGTCGGGTGGGAGCCCGAGGCAGCAGCTCYGTCTCCTGAATCACGTTAAGGCTGGAAAGGGCGGGCGAGAGGAGGGCAGTGGAGGTGGCCAGCTCCGGAGGGGCTCCCATCGGGCTCCAGCCGGGACTCGCAGCCAAAGCCCCGTGGAGGACGGGAGGGAGCAGCCGGACACACGGGGACAGCCCAGCGAGCCCTGTCCACGGAGCCGCAGGGGCAGCCAAAACCTTCTGCATCACGGGGTCAGGGAGACAGCAAAGACCTCAGACATGAACTTGGGTTCCAGAAGAGCTGCAGATCAGCCTGGTTTTTCCCCGGGGGCGGTCCAAGCTGCGGCTTTGCCTCTATTTCCAGCCCTGTGCTAAAGTGTCCCTAGGGTCCCCTGCTCCTTGTGGGTTTTTCTCCCTCCTCATCAGGGATACAAACTGCAATCACCTTTTTTCAGCAGCTCCATGTGCAGAGCAAACCCCTTTCCTCGCCGCACCGTGGTCTCCCCGTCCCCCATCACATCCCGGTTCCCCCAAACCAGGGCCACCCCCAGCACGGAGGAGCTCCAGTGAAGAAAGAGGGAGAAGCTGGATCTGGTGCTCCGAGCCCCGACCGGACCAGCTGGACCGGGAACGGGACCRGAGCTGTGGGATGTGCTTCTGGCATTCCCACGCCGCGATGTGCTCAGACACATCGTGATAGTGAAGCAGCAAATGCAGAACTCAGCTCCTCCAATTCACATTTTTATTTTCTTTAAATGTTGTGTAGCTGCCTTGGCATTTAATCTTTGTAATTAATGAGACAGCGAGAAAGGGATAATTCTCATCTCTTTCTGCCTTTTACAAACATTATAATCTGCAGGGTGGGACTGGGTCAGTTCTGTAGAATTTCGAGTAAAAAAGACAAAAAGCAGAAGACAGAGGCATTTACCTTTTGGCAAGTAAGAGGCATCTCTGAGGAAGATGATTTTTAAATCAAAAATGGTGAARGAATTCAAATTACATACTTACATATCCAAATATTTTAAGTTGCGTGTCTGGAGAAACAAGAGGAATATCTTTTGTTTATTAAAAAATGACTTTGAAAATGACCTGGCTGGTTCCTATCTGAAATACAAAGGAAGTCTTTTTTAACACAAGATGTCATCATACGTTTATTTAAAGCTTTAATGATATGTTTTGGGACATCATCTACGCCTGCATATTTCTCCATTGCAGTTGYCTGGAAGAGGGAGCCTTTTTTTTTCATCTTAAAATAGTAAATGAGGCCAATTATCTCATGGTAATTCCAAACGATAATTTGATTCCGCTTTAGCTGTCAGTGTCCTATCAAATCAGTTTTTGCAGGTTAATTTTAGGAACACTCTACCCGTTCCAGTCTGCTCGGATGAGCCCTGCTGAGACTCAGGGTGGGAAGCGGTGCTTACCTTCCAGCCCRGGGACCGCACCGCCTGCACGCAGTCCAGGTACAGCCTGGCAGCAAAGAACCAAGAAACCAGAATGTGGTGAGATGCTGAGGGATGTGCGTGGGATGGGGACGAGCTCCAGCGGGATCCCCCTGCTCCCACGGRGCTGAGGAGGGAAGCGGTGCTGGGCTGGTGGCCGTGCCGGCGAAGCCCAGGTAGTGCTGGCATTACRGGAGCATCGCTGAGATGTTTTAAATAATAATGAGAAGAGTGATTTTGCATTCCAGYGTGTTAGGAGCTGGCAGTCACTAATGCTTTGGGAAGGACCGTAGTGCTTCAATTTATCACAGATTAATGGGATTGATTTATTATTTTTTGTTTCTTTTTAATTAGTCTCATTAAAAAACGAAACRATCTTCCTGCGGAGCATGCAAATAACACAAAGACACAGGCCCAGCTGATGTTCTGTTCCTGATGCATTTGTTCAGAATTAGCATTGCAAACCAGGAAAGATTTAATAATGGTTTCTGGGAGAGATTAGCAATGGGGAAACAGCTCAGGGAGGATTAAGAGCAAAGCAAGTATTAGGCAATTTTTTGATGGAGTGTTTGTCAAAAGTTGCTCTTTAAGTTTGAAGTGAGTCAATGAGTGCCCTTCAGAGGGCTGACAGCCACCGAGCAGTGTTTGTTCCTGGGGATTCATTCAGGTTTGTTGAATTCCAGAGTTTGTTAACTTCAGCTGGTTAATCTCATCTTCTTTAAAAAAAAAAAAAAAAAAAAAAGAAGAATCCTATTAGTTAGTCCCAGGCCGTTGCTTATTATTGGGCTTATGATGACCCTGGTTTGGGGAAGCTGCCAAGCCGCCTGTCCCGTGGAAGGGCTGAAGACCAGGGCATCCCCGCGCAGAGCATGCTGCTGCAGCACAACACGCCTTCGCTCTCTCCTAAGCAATGTGGCCAGAGAGCTGGCCATCATTTTTCCCCTCTTTACATCCAATTTTATGTCCTGAAAGCTTCTTCTCTCCTTCGGTATCAGGAGGATCAGCTCTAAGGCCAGTGGGAGCCCTTCCCRTCCTGCAGACCCTAACCCGGCGCCTCTGAGCAGAGCCCCTGCCTGCCCAGTGCCCCCCAGGCCTTCCCAACACAGGCAGGACCCGAAAATTTTCCCTCTTGATACCTCGTGTCTAGTTTAGAGCATAAAGGAATCCGAGTTTCATCCCCAAAGGGCACAGAAGTGCGGGCGCAGCCGGTGTCCCCGGGCAGAAGCAGAGCGGTGTAGGGAGCACGTAATTTGCTCCCACTGGTCCTCGCCGGCCCGTAGAAGCACCAGCTGCAGTTTGTGCTTAGGATTTTTCTGACGTACTGTGGAAAATACAGAAAACTTGGTATTATAGAAAAAGAGCTTAGAGCAAGCCCCCCAAACCTGAAACCCAAACTCTTCAAATATCTAAAGATGGAGCAATTTTGCAATTGCGTTTCTAAATGAGGGCATGAACTAGCCCCCGCCTTCCAAAGATCAAGAGACCGAGGGGACAGATGTGCCCCAGGTCCCCCCAGCCACAACCCAGGGGACCATCTCCTTGCCCCTCCTTGGCAGAAGGAGCATCCCAGGCTCCGGGACAGATGCTTGGCCAACAGCTCCATTGATGCCTGTTTGCACAGCCCCAAAACCCTGATCCCAGCACAMTTCCCAGACCCTCCCTTCACAGCGCTGCATGTAAAACTGAACTTTGCTCCAGCCAGCTGAAAACATAATTGACTTTTCCCTTTTTCTGCAGTYTATTTTTTGTTCTCCCTTCAGCAGAGTGCCGGAGCCAGGCTAGTCTAGTCACGCTCCCCGTTTACAGCCAGTTTCTCCTCCATTTCCCTCCCTTGGCCTGGTGCTCCTCAACCTGTTCCTTGCTGGGCTCTTCCACGTCACTCGCAGCGGGACTCTCCTTCCCCCCAGGATGAGCTCGATGGGTCCCAGCCCAAGCACATCCCCACCGCCAAGCCTCTCCGAGCAAACTGCAGGGAGGAGTTTCCTCAACTATTTTTTTTTTTTTTTTTTAGAAATTAATAAAAGCAGAGTCTGAACTATGTGCCGAAGAGCACCGCAGAAGGGCTGCAAGCCCAGCTCGGGAGCCAGAGCCCCCCAGGGCTCTGCCCGCAGACCCCCAGAGGTGTTTAGGCACCTCATCCCCCCACCCCGACTCAAACACCGGCCCGAGTCACCTGCAGCAGCGACACCCGCCAGCTTCCAGCTCCTGCCAGAGGGTTTGGCCGGGCGGACTTTCCGCCTTCGGGAGAGGGGGCAAAGCCCCCGGTTGAAGGAGTCGAGGGGTGAGGGGAGGCGGGGGGAGCCCGCAGCCTGCCCGGGGCGAGGCGGAGGGAGGCCGGGCGGCTCCAGGTGCTCCGGCCGCTGCAAAGGAGCGGGCGGCAGAGCCCGGGGGGGGGCTCGGCTCGCTCCCCACCCGCACCCGGACCCCCTCTCCGCGCTCCCTTCACCCCGTTCCCCCATCCCCGATCCCCCGCCCCGGCCGGTCCCCGATCCCCCGCCCCGGGCCCCGAGCGCCCTGCCCGCTCCCCGCCCCGAGGTGCCCGCACCCCCCGGCTCCGCCGCTCGAGCTCCCCCGTGCGCCCTGCCCCGGGAGGCGGCGGCGGCGGCGGCGGCTCCCCGAGCCCGGAGCTGTCCCTGCCCGCTTCCCCGCTTCTTCCCCGCGCCGGCCATGCCGGGGCCGCGCCGGGACCGCCCGGCCGTCCTGCTGCTGCTCGGGGCTCTGCTGGCGGCCGATCTCTACTTCCACCTCTGGCCGCGGGCGCGGCGGGAGCTGGCGGCGGGAGCCCCGGGCTGTCCCTGCCGCCGCCGCCACCCCCCCGCTGGCTGCAGGGACCCGCCGCGCCGCCGCCGCCCGGTGCCGG
>JASVER010000025.1:4584477-4630543 GCA_030449065.1 Oceanodroma leucorhoa | reverse complement strand
CCGCCGCCGCCGCCCGCCGCCCCGCCGCCGCCCCGCGCCCGCGCCGCCTCCGCGCTGCGGCGGCTCTTCGCCCACCCGCTGTACCGCGCCGCCGCCCCCCGGGGCCCCGCCGAGCCGCTGCTGGGCGCCCGCGAAGCCCTGCGCTACTACCGGCGGAAGGCGGCCCGCTGGAACAGGTGCGTCCCGCCGCACCCGCCCCGGGCACCCCCCGCCCGGGTACCCCTGCACGGGCATCTCCTGGGCATCCCCCTCCACGGGCACCCCCTCCACGGGCATCCCCTGCATGAGCACCCCCTGCATGGGCACCCCCCGGGCACCCTGCATGAGCACCTCCTGTATGGGCACCCCCTCCCTGAGCACCCCCTGCACGGGCACACGTTCCCCGGGCGCACCCTGCACCAGCACCCCAAGCGCAGGTAACCCCCGGGCACACCCTCCCCAGGCACCCCCCGCACAGGTACACCCTGCATGGGCATCTCCTGGGCACCCCCTCCCCGGRCACTCCCTGCATGAGCACCCTCTCTCCGGGCACCTTCCCAGGTACCCTCTACACAGGTACCCCGCAGGCACCCTCTTTCTGGGTGGCTCTCCCCAGCACCCCTGCTTAAATACCCCTTGCCTGGGCAYGCACCCCCTGGGTACCCCCCAGCATCCCCTCCCCGGCTTGTGCCCCGCTTCCCAGTTCTCTGCCCCACCGTCCTCCCCATCACCCTCCCTCCCCAACAACCAGCACCCCATGGACAGGCAGGGCTGAGCCCGGGGGTAGAGGGGGGCTCTGCTGGGAGGGGGCTTCTTGGGGTGCCTCCCACTCTGCCGTAAGACCCCCAGGGGAGGGGAAGGGCGGCTGCTGGGGCACCGGGTGAGACCCTGCAAGCCAGATCCTCCCAGGGGTAGGTGCCTCCTTTGCTCCGCGTTGCCTTTTCAGCTTGGGGGCAGAAGGGGAGCCAGCCCCTGCATCCACCAGCCCTCAGGGTGGGTGACAACTGGAAGCCCCTGGGCTCCAGCAGCCACAGTCCCCCAGACCAGAKCCCTGCACGTCTCGGTGTCTGCCTTGGAGCAATTACCTGGGTCTCCTCTGATCCACGGTAGCAGTGTTGGGGTGCTGGCTCCCCATCCAGCCCCTCTCCTGTTTCCACTGCTGACTTCTCTACAAGAAAAGGTGCAGAGGCTTTTACTTTTGGAGAGGAAGGGACTCCCAGCTCAGAGCCCTCTTCTTGCTGCCTCTCGTAGCCTCAGCAATGGTTGCAGAAAGACTCCCCCAACTCCTGGGGTGGGACTGTCACTAACCCCCATGGCCCCTGCCTCCGTGGGGACACTCAGCACCAGCTCTGAGCATCGGCCGCCTGTGCATGACGCGACTGCTGAGACCTCATAGCCCGGGGYGCCTTGAACCCCCGATCTAACCCCTCTTCCAGGAGGGTTGCATCCAAGCTGGGAACAGCCAGCGTCTCCCGGTGTCCCTGCTCCTCCCTGCAGCTTCTTCCCTCACGCACAAACTTGGATCCAAGAGGGACGGCCACGGTGATGCGGTG
Organism: Oceanodroma leucorhoa; assembly: GCA_030449065.1. Lineage (NCBI taxonomy): Eukaryota > Metazoa > Chordata > Aves > Procellariiformes > Oceanodroma > Oceanodroma leucorhoa. Next base: position 4,629,011 of record JASVER010000025.1, on the reverse strand, counting down.
CCGGAGCAGGTCACCGCGGTGCCTCTGCGTGGAGGCTCCCTGCGTGCCGAGCTCACGGCATCGCCTTGCTGCCCCCTKCATGGGACAGGGACGGTGCCCATCTGCCAGGGGATGGCAGCATCTCCTGGGGACCACCTCGGAGGTCCCTCTCCCAGCACTTCCCCGCTGCCCAGTGTCAGACCCGGCCCCTGCTCCTCCCGCCACCCACGCTCTGTTTGCTGAACCGTGCGGGCAGGATTTCCAAGCTCCCACTTTCTCCRCTTCGATGCGTATTCCTCTGATTTCTGTGGGACTCACCCAGTCCCGGTTCCAGGCGCGATTCGCAGGAGATGATGGGAAGCGATAATGAAAGGAACCGAAGAATGACCTCCGTGGTCTGAGCAGTGCCCGGGGCCTGGAGCCGCCCCGTGTGCTCGACTAGGGGTCACCCCTGTGAGGCTCATTCCTTGCCCGAGTCAGTCCTGGAGCAGGTCGAATCCTTCTTCACATGGCTTGAAGCCCGTGGGCGGTTGGTTTGGGTATCCCTGGGGACACGCGCCACGGCCAGGCTATGCCACGGACCCCCCCTCGGGTGCATCTTTTCGGAGCTGAGCAATGCCTCCTGAAGAAATCAGGATTTGGGCAGCAAGATGGATGTTTCCCAAGCAAAAGCCCGGTGGGGATGAGGGATTCAAACCGAAGCAGCTCACGGCACGTACTTGATGGCTTCTCAAGCACCGCCAGAAGCCCTGAGCACCCAGTGCCAAGCGCTTGCAGCAGCGCTGGCATTATGTCCGCACCAGCCTCGCCTGCGGGACAGCCCCGGCTCTTTGGTAAGAAGTCTGCATTTCCCAACTTTATTTACTGCTTTGTTTAAACATGCTGTTTGCAACGAAGCCGTGGCTGCACATTGCCTTTTGTTCTGAGGTTTGGTTATGATGTGGCCGGGAGGAAAGCTGTGATGCCATTTGCCCTTGATTGACTTCACTTTGCACCTCCGGGAAGGAGAAGGGAGGCAGAGTATTGATTATTCCTCAGTCACTTTGAAATGAAATATATGGTGCTCACAAGCGGGTAAAGCCTTCAGAGAGCGTGCACAGGTCGAGGTGACACACAACGTCCCCTGCCGTTGGCGCTGCAAATTGAATATATAATAAGACGGCACTTGCCAGGGCTGATGCATTTCGTAAGACCATTGATTTGCTGTGGGCATGGAGGAATTTCTGCCTCAGTAGAAGCACTGCAGAGCCCACGTCCTCTCCGATGTGGTCAGTGAAAAAGCTGTCCTTATGTTTGCCGAGACCGAAGGGCAGTGTCCACCGTGGACCCAGGAGCTTTCCCTCCCAGTCCATAGGTTTAGCAAAGCTGCTGCTGTTGAGGACTGAAGACAGTGGGAGCAGGGTCCACACCAGCTTTCACGAGGTGTGACCGCATCCACTGCCAGGCAGAAGAGGGTCAGAGCTGAGTGTCCGTGGGCCATCCCCTCCTCGGCTTGACGGGGCGACAGGACACGTTTCTGCATCACGCGTAGGTCTGACTGTTGGCAAAGCAGCTTTCAGAGCGGCAGGATGCTCCTCTTGAGCGGAACAAGCTGTAGCTTAACCCCGTACCTACAGCACAGYGTGCCTGTCTTCATTTCTGCGGCCAGGAGGACATCAGCTGGACTGGGACTCTCTGCCAGCTCATGGAGCGGCCCCAGGACATGGCCCGTTTCGGATAGCCACGGCCAGGGGGGCACAGCAGCGCGTGTCCTACCTCCACGGTGCTTGCTGCGTGCTGGCTGCTGCCCATCACCGTGCTTTTCCCCGGCACTTCAGCTAGGACCGGGAGTTTGATTGCAGGATGCAGAACCAGCTGGAGAGACTGATGGGGACGCAGGAAGGAAACAGCAAAAAAAACATCCACACCTCTTCAAAACCAAAAAAAACCCTTAAAAACTCCGGAGCTTATTTTTATCCTTGAAGGACCAGCTTCAAATCCCTGAACTCTGTAACGGGCTCGGTTCCGGGGGAGGCATGGGGAGAGGGGACACCGGTGGCCTGTGCCCAGCATCACCCCCCGCCGTGCCCCTCRCAGCCCAGCAGCGAGCAGAGAGCTAGGGCAACCCCGGGGCTATTTATAGCAAGTTAGAAATGAACCCGGTTTTTATATCATTATGTCTTTTGCAGAGCTCTGTTCTTACAGGGAAATATTTCAGGAATCCTGAAGGAAATGGGGAGGCAGAGGGAGCTGGAAAGGGGCTCGCTGGCCCCGCAGCAGCTCACCCGGGGCAGGGACCGTGCGGGCGCTGGGCTGGGAAGCAGCCGCCGGCCGGGAACTGCCTCTCCTTGCATAACCGCTGCATTTTTTTCCCCATCAGTAATCTATTGCTCACTGCCACCCAGGGGGAGGAACAGCCTGTCTGTATGGGAGGCAGGAGAGCAAATATGGTAAAATATTTGGGCGGCTTCCCTAGGGAAAAATCCTGAGTCATTCTTCTAAATTACACTGGGGGTTTTATTGTCCCTGGCCGCGGCAGGGGGTTAARGTTGTGCCTCAAAGACTTGCCCATGCGTGACCTGGTGCACGGCAGCGCGCTGGGAAGTCGAGGCACGTCCACCAGAGCCGACAGCATCCCGGGACCGCGTCCTCGTGCACAGCCTGCCATCCAAACCCGCCGACGAGTCTTAGCACGCTCCCGTGTCCKCCTCCTCCCAACTCAGGAGCAGCTTCTGCCTCCTTTGCAGATGGCCTGAGCAAAGAGACGTCCCCAAAAAGCCCTGTCCCTGCAAAGCGGTCGGCGTGGGGCCAGGCGAGACCCCGCCAGCAGCACACCCTCCTCCCCTCGGGCGCTGGGCTACAAATCACTTGAGCTTCCCCCTAAACCGGATCGAYGGAGCAATGCTCCGACACCCTGATTCCCGACCACGTGCATGTGGACTTCGTGCTGTAGCTGACCCGATCCAACCGAAAGGCAAACAAACCGGGAGAGGGAACGGGCTGCTCTGACCTGTAGATGGGCCACGTCTCTCCGTTTCCTAGATTTCTCCCAGGACGCTACTGAAGCGTGTCCCTCACCACCAGGAGGGTTCATCCCTTGCTCATGGTTAGACAGGACTAACCACACTGTTTAGCCTGCTTGGATGGAGACAGATGATGGAAAAAAAACCCCAATGCTTTCCTGCTGGTCAGAGCAGGGAAGCAAAAAAAAAACCAGCAACACCCATGAGCCCTTTCCAGCCACCAGCGCCAACTCCTTGGCCAATAAGTGACTGGGTGCATGGTCAGCACCCGCTTGCTGCAGCCACCGCTGCAGGCCACGCAAGGCGGCAAACCCCGGCGGAGCCACGCCGCCGTCCCGGCGGACACCCGGCCGTGCCTGCACGCGCTCCCCTCTCCCACCACGCCTGAAAAGCCTCCCTCTCCTCCCAGCTTTTAGTTTTGTTTGCATTGGGCAAAAACTAAAAAATTAGGAAAAATTAGGAAAAATTAGGAAAAATTAGGAAAAATTAGGAAAAATTAGGAAAAATTAGGAAAAACTAAAAGTGGGCAGGGAGAGGTCTCTTTTCATGTTTTGTGTTTCCCAGAGCGTGTTTTGCTGAGGGCCTGGACTGGGTCTAGCGAGGCGCGCGGCACCTCCCTCTCTCCAGCCTCTCCATCCCAGCCTTGGTTAATGCCSCGCTCGTTATCAGCCCCCAGCTCCTGTTTTCTTTCCCGGATGTATCTTGGCACTTTCAGCGCAAACTGAACTTCGTTTTCCCTTTATCAGGACTGGCTACTCCGTACACGGCTCGGCCACTGTTAATGAGAAACTAACGCTCTGTCCTCTGCCGGGTGGAATAAGTGACTTTTTGATTGCAGTTTAGCACAGCGTGGGTCCCAGTCGTGGAGGTCTCGAGGTCGAGGAAAATGCTGATCAAGTRGGGAGATGTTTTGGGGTTATTATCAGCTCCATCTGCCAAGAAAGGGCCAAGTTCAACCTTGATTTTAAGAGGTGATGGGCAGGATGCTGCTGGACGGCCTCACCACATCCCTGCTCGCCGGACCGAGGGCTGCAAATATGGTCACAAAGGCAATTTATGGCTCTAGCTTAGTGATTTTTTTTTTTCCCCTGCCTGGGACCTCCGGCTTCAGGAAAAAATACTGGCAGAGATTTAACGACYGTAAAGACATCCTCTGCGAAGGCTCACTCAGACAAGTCCCTGTTGTTCTCCTGGACACCTCACTGAGCAGTTAAGACCCAAGTTATCCACTGTCACATCACATCCCCTCCCCAAGTCTGGCCTGGAAGCGCTTCATCCATCACATAGGCCAGCTCTTGTGTTGCTGGAGACGCGGTTTAGCTCCAGCCATGCCCTGACACCCCTCCTGCTCCTGATGGGGCGAGGAGAAGACAACAGAGTCCCTTGTGTTCCCACTTGGGACTGCTTTCCCAGGGCTTTGCAGAGGGAAGAAGGTGGCACAACTTGAGACCTTTGACCATCTCAGTCCCTGCCTCAGTTTCCCCTCGGCTAGCACCCAGAGTCCTTACCCACCCCACGTCCTCCGGCTCTGCTCCCCAGCACCCTYCCCGCTCCCCAACAGCCTCTGGGCTCAGAGCAGTAAGGGTTTCCATCCCAGGGCTCGTCTTCATCACCCCATAACCGCTGTCTTCCAGGAGACACAAGCTTTACAGGGAGGAGCTGAACCTAACCTCCCCGGCGGCACCGCTGCCGCTCCGGCCGGAGGCCAGCTGGCTCCAGTTCCACCTGGGCATCAGCCGGGATGGGCTCTATCCTCGCTCCAGCCCCGCCGTCAACAGGCTCCTCCGGGACATGCAAGACTTCACCACTATCAGTGCCGGTAAGCACCCTCCTGCCGCGGGGATGGGGCCGTTGGGAGCTGCACGGGGCTGGGGGGCTCCAGCCCCCCCAGGTCATTTTTGCAAACAAGGTAGGGGCTGTCGCTCGCCGGAGGAAGCCCCGAGCCCTGTGTYGGCTTTCCGGCAGGTTTTGTGCCATGCAGTTGCCGTGCCCTTATGTTGAGATGGAAGGACTCGGCTGTGGCCCTTGATGCAGCATTTTTGGGTGCCAAGCATGCCGGGGACCCGTTGCATGGCAGTTTAATCCCAACGGGCTGCCTCAGCCCCCGCCCCGAGGGGACTGCACCCCTCGCCGTGCACCGATGGTACCGGGGCTAGCACGGGCAGGCAGGGACGGGGGTCAGCAGCAAGAGACCGAGTCCGGCGGGGTCTCACGGCTCCTCCTGCCCTTTCAGACTACAGCCAGGACGAGAAAGCGCTGCTGGGGGCCTGCGACTGCAGCCAGAGTGAGTGCAACGCTTCGGGTCCCTGCTCTCCCCCCCGCACGCTTCAGCTGACCCCAATCCCCAACTCCTCCCTCCTAACCTCAGCAAGGGAAACGTAAAGCCAGGCAATGCCAGGCCCTTCTCCCTCCAATTAAACCCCACCGGCCCAGCAGAGATGTGGGTGCCAGGACACCAGTACACCACTAGTTTCTGCTGGGGGGAGGAAAAAGTCCCCAAAAGGACGTAACAAACGGCTGTTGGGAGAAGCGCTGGAGGGAAATCTCTATGGCACAAGGGAGAGGGAGGAAAAATAACTGCAGAAGCAGAGGGGAGCAGCTGGAAGGAGCAACGGGATGCGCTCACCGGGGTGGAAAGCCGAATCRCGCCGCGTGTGTAACCGGTGCTTCACCGCGTGCCGGGGAGGCTTCCCGGGTGGCTAACGTCCCGTTTCCTCCCCAAGTCGTGAAGCCCAGYGGTGTGCACCTGAAGCTGGTCCTCAGGTTCCAGGATTTTGGGAAAGCCATGTTCAAGCCCATGAGGTAAGGCACAGCCGGCAGAGCCCCCCCCGAGCCCCCCCCCCGCAGAGCCATGAACCAAGGAGCCCCGCCGCGAGGGGTGCGAGCGTCCTTGGCAAGGACGGGCACACCACAGCCGCGTCTTTCCTCTCCTGCGCTCAGCTACCTTGAAAGCTGAAAAAGTTTAATTATTATTTGCACCGTCCCAGAGCCACACACRGATAAACACTGGTGTTCCCACACTGCTTATTGATGTTAGAAATGTCTCGATTCATAGATGCCAGACGGCAAAGGACCTYGGGGCACTTCGCTGTAAGGGACTGYCCATTCCTTCCTCTTCCCCAGCTGACTTTGTGTTTTACCTTGTTTCTCCTTGGRTTCCCCAGAGTATTTCCAAGAAACAGCCATCAGTCCCGGTCACCTCAAACAGGAGTTTTAAATTGCTTCTGCTCTTATTTCTGGCCCCTTGGGACTCTTCACAGTTATTCCCCCTCACTTTGCTTTCCGTGCACAGGCAGGACAGCTGGCAGCACACCAGCTGTGATGGTTTGCTCATCCAGAAAGCAGCCAGCTCCTCTCCCGTTGGTTTCCATCCACCTCTGCCCGGTACCTGGCAGGTCTGGGAGGTGAAGGAAAGCGTCCGTGCACTCAGCTGAGCCAGRAGGGCTCGGCAATGCCTGCGGGCTTTCCTGGGATATACAGCTGCTTGGGAGRCTGCGCACGCAAATTCACACGCTACACATATCGGGGCACTGCGTGACAGCCAGAAAATGAAATTCAACGAGCTGGCGTTCCCATCTCAGGGATATGAGAGCATCAAACCTGAGCTCTCCTCTGCCTCCCRCGGGGACGTGAGAAGTGCAGCATGGCCTCGAGCATCCCCCCATGTTGTACCCACGCGAAACGCTGTCCGAAGTGGGTCTAAACTCTGGCACAAATGGTTTTAAAGCCCACAGTCAGCCCTTCTGCCTCCCTCACCCACCCGGCACCAAGACAGGGCGCAAGCGCTGCTCCCCRGCACAGAGGGTTGGCTCCGGCTCAGCGCCGGGGACTTTGGGTCCCGGCCCGGGCACCAGGCGCTGCAGCTCTGCCCGGTGGCCYTGGCACCGGCGCAGCCACGCGACGGCTGTCCCCAAGCACATCGCCTGTCCCTGGGTGCACCGTCCTTGTGCCACCACTTTGTGTCCAGGCTGTGCCTGCCCTGCCCGCTTAGATTAACCCCCTTGATCTCTCCCAGGCAGAAACGCGATGAAGAGACTCCCGAGGACTTTTTCTACTTCGTTGACTTCCAGCGGCACAACGCGGAGATCGCCGCCTTCCACCTGGACAGGTAGGGGCCTGCCGCAGCGCCTGGGCCTCTGCCCATGGAGAACTTGGGCATGAGTAAAGCCGTGCCGAGTCCTGCAGAGCTGCTCGGCCTTAGGTACGCGATTGCTTTGCAGCACCCTTTTGGGACCTGCTGCATTACTGGGGGACGGGGCGGCTCTGGCTCTCATCTGAAGCCCAGGGGTCAGCTTCGCCTTGGCCGTTGCACGTGAAGAGGCTGGCAGATGAAGTCGGGGTTGCAAACGGGTCAGGTATTTGTCACACGCACATGGTCCCTGCCGTGCATCGAAGTAGAAAGATGAGCTCTGGGTGCAGCCTGGATCCCCTCCCGGGGCGGGAGTCAGACGCTCAATCAGCAATCAAGGCGTCTTTTGGATTAAGATAGACTGCAGCAATGCAGTTTCAAGCCCTCAGYTAATGAGCAATTAACCCGGCACCTCTTCCCAGCAGGCTTTGTATTTAAAAAAAATCAAATATACTTTTAGTAGAAGAGGAGGGCAGCAGCCTTCTTCCCCTCGATGGGACGAGTATTGAATATCAAGGGGAAGTGATCCCTGACAATGATGGTGGATGGGGGTCTCCAGTTCCCAAGCCCAACTTAAATGATAAGCAGGACTAGACTTTCCCTTTCCAGCTCTGCCCCTACATCGCCGACTCTGCTTGACTCGGCTACCATCAGCTTGCCTCTCTGCATCCCAGCTCCACCGCCAGAAAAATGAGGCCAGTCTGCTTTTCTGAAGCGCTTTGTGGTTTTTAGAGCTGAAAGATGCTAGATGAAAGCAAATGATTTTTTTTTTTTTTCTTTAAACATTGCTCAATAAAGTAACAGGCTAAATCCTGTTTTATGCCCSATTCTCAGAAGCAGAGGGCATTATCCAAGGAGCAAAGATCGGCATTAGCCGGTTCACTCCATGTTACTGACTCAGCAATCAACAGCGGCTTTCCATTCACTGACATGAATGCCTGCCTGCCCCAGGCCCTGATTTTTTTTAAGAATATTTGAGATGAATCAGCTAGGCATGAGTGCCTCCAAGCAGGGTGATCCCTCCTCGCCTCCCGCTGCCTCAGCCGCTGTGTAACCAAGTTCAACRCATCTTTTCTCCGTGTCAAACCCAACATCGTAGAAGGGCCTGAAGGGCTGTTCTGCCTCCTGAAGGACCCAGGGGATGGGAGAAACTGGTTAGGGAAAAGACATGAATCCTGGAGAACATCCAGATTATTCCAGGCGGCAGCTATTAAAATACCAAAATCCAAACTCCACCGCATTTTGGTCCAGAAGGTGAAATGATCCTGGCTATTTGCTAGAAAGCTAGGAGAAAAAAAAATATCTACATGGGTGCAGTCATCAAAAGGCCCCTGGCTTACCAATGGAAGGGACAAGGGCAGCATCTGCCGTCCCACGTTGCCGTCCTTTGCACCGCAGGCTCTGAGCCGCTGTCCCTTTTGTGCAGGATCCTGGATTTCCGGAGGGTGCCGCCCACAGTTGGGAGGTTGATCAACGTCACCAAGGAGATCCTGGAGGTCACCAAGAATGAGATCCTGCAGAGCGTCTTTTTTGTCTCACCAGGTAGGTGAGGGCTTGGCTGCCGCGAGCTGGGATCAGACACGTTGGTCTGTGGTGGGTGGAAGGGCAGGGTCTGCATGCAAAAGGGGCCAGCAGGACTTGTGCTGTTGAGCAGAAATTAAATTCTTGGGTGAAACACGCACAAAGACATGGTTACAGTAGAGGGGTCCCTCAGCCTCCAGCTGGGATCACCTGCCAGATCTATTCGCCTGCTGAATTCTCCCCAGCCTCTCCCCTAGCACGGGACCAGGTCTGTCCATCGACCAAAATCCAGGTTTTGTCCACGATCTGGCAGATTCACATCCATGATGTGGTTACATATGCCACAATATATGCAGTCACCRTGACACGATGGGAAAGCAGTCAGTCCAGGCTACCTTGCAGTCTCCTGCGGATCGTAGCTCCTTTCCCCGTTCTCCTCTCTCTTCTCCCCCCAGCCAGCAACGTGTGCTTCTTCGCCAAGTGCCCGTATATGTGCAAGACTGAGTACGCGGTGTGTGGGAACCCTCACCTCCTGGAAGGGTCCCTCTCCGCCTTCCTGCCATCCCTCAACCTGGCACCACGACTCTCCATCCCAAACCCGTGGATCCGGTCCTACTCGTTTGATGGAAAAGAGGAGTAAGTGGGTAAATGATGCTGCTTCCCGTATCTGCATTGCAGGGAGCGTGTGGGAAGGAGAACGAGCAGGGTACAGACACACAGACATACGTCCAGAAATTGTACRTCCAGGCAGAGGAAGGCCAACGTTCAGAGATTGTCCATAATTAATAACTCTTAATGCCTGGAYATTAACTGGGTTTGACTTCCAGTCTCCTGCATGCACAAGGAGGGAGATTTAAGTCCTCCTCTCTCCATCTCCGCACGGGGGACCGGCTTTGGGGTGCTGTTGGGGCACGGCGGCAGCAACCCCTGAGTGCGTCCCCCCCTTCTCCTCCATCTCCTGCAGGTGGGAAGTGAATCCACTCTACTGCAACACGGTGAGGGAGATCTACCCCTACAGCAATGGCAACCGGCTGCTTAACATCGTTGACATGGCCATATTTGACTTCCTAATAGGTATGATGAAGGGAGAAATAACATTCCCTCCTTCCGTGTGGGCCTTCAGCATCAGTCTGTCTGCCCTCCCGCGCCACGGTGTTTCTCAAAGCCATCCCTTCTGCTCCGGTTTTGGAGACTCCTGTCTCCCCACAGCCAGCACAACCCCTCCTGATGTGCGGACAAGGGGGAGCCCCCAGGCCCACCCCCAGCCCACTCCCCGGGGGGGGTCCAGCAAGATGAAAGCAGCAGCTCTGAGCATCTTAGACACTTCCAGCAAGGCAAACAAGTATTTCATGCAGATCTGAAAGAAAACGTAGGATAGTTCCAAAAATTACTTGGTCACATGCAAGGGAAACTCTGTTCYTCTGTCTGCCCTTTCCCAGGGAACATGGACCGTCACCACTACGAAATGTTCACCAAGTTTGGGGACGACGGCTTCCTCTTACATCTGGACAACGCCAGAGGGTGAGGCTGTGGGATGACACCGGGGAGGGGGGCAAAGGGGTGGGCAGGCACTAAATAAAGCTCTGTGCTCTCTGCTCACCCCTCCAGGTTCGGGCGGCATTCCCACGACGAAACCTCCATCCTGGCCCCGCTCTCCCAGTGTTGCACGTAAGTGCCAGCCTCGTCCCCCTTCCCAGACACGTTGGTGCTCCCGCCGTAACGGACTGGCAGCGCTTGCTGCTGGAAGTCACCCAGGCCTGGCTCCGTCCCGCAGCACAGGGAGGACCCCTGCTAATCCCAGCCGAGGGGGCAGGCCAGGCACCGGAGCATGGGAATCACGAGTTGTCCCTGAAACAGGGATTAAGCTTTTACACCAGTTAGAGTATTAAGCTCCGCTGTGCTGCAGCCTACGGTGTCATACAACTATCCTTCCCGGATACTTTCCCGTTGAAGCYAAAAGGCCTCGCGAGTGTAAAAGCTTTCACTGACAGACCAGGAGACACTGTCCTTTGGATCAAACCCTTCAGAAGCATCTCCTAGCATTTCCCAGCCCATCGACATGAGGTGCTATCAGCCCTGTTCGTCTGACATGAAGCTCAGAAATCTCCATCCAAAAGCCTGKTAGAACTTTAATACAGCTAATCAGGTTTCTTCTTCCCACGGCATTAAGCAGGAGCTCATAAATTTTACTATTTGAATCCTATCTTCTCCCTTTATTAATTCACATAAATCATCAGCTGAAAGTTAAACCTACAAGACAGAAAAAGCTGCTCTTCCCTGTGGTTTCTCTTTAGGAGATGCCTAACCTGTTTCCTCGCTGTCCCTGCTCCATCTCAGCCTCGRGGTGTTAGCTGCACTCTCTCCCCATACACTTGTACTACTGGACCTAATTTTAAGAACTGTTATTTGCACCCAGTGAGTCTTTTCATTTATAAATTACAGGCTCGCAGTGAATCCTTCTCACAAACTCCTATTTTGTGCGGTTTAAATTAACTCTGTCTCTTAATCTGACCTGTATACCGYAAGATCCACAGGTCAGACCCTTCCCGTTCTTCCAGATCCACCTTCCAGAAGCGCTTCTTAATGCTCCTTGTAAAAGGTAGTGGTAAGAAGACCTGCAAGTCACACCTTGTAATAAGCCAACTAGGGCCAAGAACAGCGTAATAGCAACTCGTGCTGCCTGAGGGAGACACACAAAACTTCATTTCCCACAACAGCCAATCCATTCGGAGTGGAGGAGCATCCAAAAACACTTGGAAAGGAAATAAAAAGGTTTCTTTAAGTACAGAGGCCACAGATTTCAGCCTACCCTGACCAACTAGCTGGACTCAGCCCACCGAGTCACCTCCGTGTTCCTCCGTGAAGTCGAGCCGTGTACACCCAAGCAGGAACGAAGTCCTCCAGCCCCTCCAGAGAAGAGAGGGACCACTCAAACCACAGGGATGCTGGATAACAGGCTGCTCAATTCCCTGTTAAACACCTTCATCTCGTTCCCAGCYGAGTTCTTCTCTAAGTTTGGCTTCCAGCAGATTTAAATCTTCTGGTATTTTTAGCTACCTTTCCCAGCTCCCACACCAGTCCTTGTCCCACACGTTGAACTCTGCTGCTCTCCTCTCCCAGCGTCGCTCCGAGTACGGTAAATGGCACAAATACAGCCATGCAGTAAGAGATGGTCCTTTTCCAGAAAGGGTCAAAACCCTCAACAAGGCACAGATAGGCCTGAACACAGCCCCCAGTTAACCTGGCTCATGTATCTTCTTGGCTGAGGAAGTCCCTAGAAGGCTCTGGGTCAAATCTTCAAGTACAACGGCGGGGTTACAACTGCCCTGTGGGAGGAGCAGGGCCGGGGGCAGGATTTCCATCTCACGCTCCTTTCCATATTCTGCCTGTTTCTTATGTAAGTGTTACAGCATGAAATAAGCCATTCCCCCCAGGGTCAGACGATCCCCTTCTCCACCTCCAAGGCCCGTCGCTGTTCGGACCAGAGCAAACACAGCTGGTGTTTACCCACAGCAGCTCCCAGAGTCACCCCGTGCCTGGAAGGAGAGTGCGCGCTGGCTCGTTTGCTGCGGTTCGCATCTGCTCTGTATAAGGCTTTCTCTGGCAGCCGCAGCAGAACCTCACAGCCCTGCTCCGGCAGTGATTTAAAGCCTCCTTGCCAGCCTTAGCACTKGATCAATTTTTTTTTAATAGGGATATTAATGCAAGCCTGGCAGTGGGCAGCCAGGACAACAGCCACAGGTTGAAGTCACCTGCCCCCGTGCCAGCACCGCGCAGGAGGCAGCCGGTCGCAGCACCTTTCCCCCTCCCTTGTGCAACGCAACGGGCATCACCCAGCAAGGACGTGCACCTCGCTTGGCTGCTCCGGAGCATTACGAGCACCCGGTGCAATTCAGCCGCTGCTGGGCCAGGCACGGCAGCAGCAACAAGCCTTTCCCCTGGCATCTGAAGAGCACGTGTCCTGTTCAGAGTTGCAGAGAGCCAGATCACAGTTCCTGATCGATGCTTTGAGTAAATACCAGGCATACAAAGGCAAATTCTGGAGCTGGTTAAAATGTTTCTGACTATACCTTTTTCCATCTGAAAATTCTGGCTCAGCTAAATAGGAATGGCTCCACGAACACGGACTACTTTGTTTCCAAAATTTAAAGGGCAATAATTAAAACCACCGATTAATTTCAGTATTAAGAGATGCTGATGTCAAAACACTTCCGCTGAGGATTAAACAAATGATTGCAGAATACTTAGTTTCATTCCCAGAAACGTTCCACTATTATGGCTTTTCATCCCACCTTCTGTCAAAGGGAAACAATATTTAAATCTCAGTACCTCTTGAGGTGAAAAGTCATAGTTAAATCAGTTCCAGGAAATATTCCCTCTTTTTGCTCAGTTTTGACAGAAGGTTTTTTTTCCTCATTCATGCCTCTTCATTTTACCTCCCCCTCTGCCCCCACCCCATAAATGTCATCCCTGGGAACATGGCACCACCCTGCAGTGATCTGGGGAACTGGGTCATCGCTGACTCGGAGGAAAAACACGCACTGCTGAGAACTTCTATCATGTTCGTCTCTCTGATGACAGAAATCTGCAGTAGAAATACTCTGCAGTCTGGAAAAACAAAGGAAGAAGCAGAGGTTTCTGCAAAAATTTTCATTTCCTTCAGAAGGGGAAAGCTTTTTCCCCCAGAGTTCTTTGTCAAGTATCTTCAYGCGTCTCTGCCCTCCCTCCTTCCCCTACCACCAAGGGGCTCAGACAGCTGGTTCTTGCTAGGACGCCGCAAGAAGTTTACATTAAGATGTCCGATTTCTTTTTTTCCAGAATCAAGAGGACAACGTTACTACGACTCCAGCTCTTGGCCGAGCCTGAATATCGGCTCAGCGACGTGATGAGGGAATCCCTCCTGCAGGACCGCCTGGCACCCGTCCTCACCGAACCCCACCTCTTGGCTTTAGACAGACGGTTACAGCTTGTCCTGAAAGCTGTGMGGAAATGCATAGAGTCATATGGAGAAGCCAAGGTGGTGGCCAACGACACCATGCAGCCCGAGGCTCCTGCATCTGACAGAGGGAAGCTGACCACTTAAACAGTCCTTAACTCACGCTCAGAGGTGGGGAAAACCCTTGCAAGTGTTTTAATAGCTGGTAACTTCCATCTACAAACGCTTGCGGAGACTGAGAGGGGAAACTCYTCAGAAGATCTCGAAGAATCAGACTGGGCTTCTATGCTGGGTACTCAACCAAAGCTTCTGTGCTTGGCCAGTGTGTTGGTAAGTTGTGGTCTGACTGCAGCAGACCTTCACACCCTGAACACCAGCTCTSTGGTGGAAAAGCGGGGATCTCCCGTTCTGTAGTTGGTCATGCCCTTGAGAGGGTGGGGGAACACACGGCCATTGGTTTGCTCAACCTGCACAGGATCTCGGGTCTTGCTAGCGAAGGAGACAAACTAGATCCAAGGGTGAGGCTTGAATAAAGAGATGCCAAGAGCACTTTCCTCTTATAAAGTCTCTGTTCTGTAATCAGGACTGTGTATTTGAGAAAAGAGCAATCTTACTTCACGAGGGCAGTACCTGCCACAGCCAAGATAGCACGTTGGTCAGCATGGTCAGACTGAAGAGCACCTGCACAGTATTCACCATCAAACCTGTCCGTTGCCTCTTGGTCTCYTCAAAAGTCATCAACCCACTCCACTTCGATCTGTGCATGTTGCTCAAAAGCCCACTGCCTCACAGGGCAGTAAAACCACTTCCACTTTTACCTGCCTCATGGGTGGAAGAGCCAGTCTGGGTTATGAGAGAAAGGCAGGTATGTGTTGCCCTTGACCTCAAAGGAAAAAAAAAAAACAAACCAAAACAAACTGCTCAGAGGCATAGGACTGTATTTAGAATTCAAGAAGCCACCCGCTTCTGGTGAAAACATTTTGCCAAAGTGGGGGGATCTATCTCAGGTCATCTTCTCACTTCTCATAGCTTTAAATCACTTAAGTCCCTAGAAAACAGAAATGGTACACGCACCCCCACACCCCCCCTCATCTCTGTGCATTTTGAGATGCAATAGGAACCAGAGACAAAAAAAAAAAAATAGCGGGAAGGGAGTTTCTGGAGATCTTTCAGTTTGTAGTTTTCCCCTTGGCTCTCAAGGACAAGGCCTAAGAATGGTTTGAGTACTGAAGCAATAGCTTTTTCCTTTAACTGTTCAAGAATGATTGCACTGAGCTCTTTGGCAGCCTAAGGAAAGTAGTTGAGAACTTTGTTGATAATTTATCATCCTTAAGGGGAGGAAAAAAAAAAAAAACCCAAAACAAAACACCACAGACCTTTCAGAGGAGAATCCTAAAACCATAGTACAAATGCTGTCGGGGAGCAGTTGTTAACAGGTGCTCAGCAAGATGCTGCACCTACCACTGGCTCATTTTCTCATGGGCTGGAATTTTGCCCAACCTAAAGGGATCTCGTTGACACTGGCAGTAAGTGCCTGGATCATGCAAGGAAGGAACAAAGCTTGTTTGGCCACAGCTATCGTTTTTCACAGGGGACTGTGCTGACATTTAATTTAACTCCACAATAATTCTACAATACACCTGTCTCCACACTGTAAAACTACAGAAGAGACTGCAGTCATAATTTGAGTATGTCCCTACAGGTGCCTCTTCTATTTATTTGTATGGGGAAGTTTGGAGTGTTTCTACTTAGCAAAGAGATTCCTCCAATATTCTGAAGCCACAAAGGTTAGCAAAAAAACCCCCCACAAACCCAACCAACCAAAAAAAAAAAAAAACCCTACACCATGCTCCTTTAGTCTCTCCCGACTTGCGATTCAGCCACGTCCTTCCATTTCCAGCTTTCACAAAATCAAGGTTTTAGACAGTCTCAATCAAACAAACAGATTCTCGACGTTGCTGGGCATACATACCTTTTTATTCTTGTGGACAGAGAATAGATGAAAATAAAAGGATGTAACTCACTCTCGGCATGCACGGTGCGGCAGTTTTTCTGGTACAGGATGCTGTATTCCCAAAGTTGTATCTCCCTCTACCGGTGACTTTCTGTGCGCTTACCGCACGTGACAAGCCCAAAATTAATTTGGTCAGTGTCACGGAATGGTTACTGTTGGCTGCTTGAACAGGAAGAACATGGCAACAGAAGATAAGTTTAAAAGCAAATTTATAAGGTGGAAGTGGAAATTTTAAAGTTTCATTTTAGGTAATAAAAAAGTTTCCAGCCTTTTTTTTTTTTTTTTTTTTGTCAAAGGGATGGGGGAAAGGGAGGGCAGGATGAAGGGAAAAAAAAACCACAGATATTTAAATAGCTGGTACACTAACAGGGATTGCAAGGTTGCTATCTTCTTATTTTTATTCTCCTTTATATGGTAGCTTTTTAATKTATCTTCAAAGTTGGGTGATAGCTTTCTCAGAGCTGGGTGCWAAACATGTCCAGTCTGAGCCACTTCAGGTCATCACTCTTCACATTTTTTCCTACATCATAGTGTGAAAATCCCCCTCTTCTATTTCTCACTGCCTGTCCACCTGAACTCATCCACTATTAATCATCACATGTTCATAACTTTCATGCWTAGATGGGAGCAGACAACTTACAGAAGCTTAGGAGCTCCAATAATAGCGGCTGGGCTGGGAATTCACAACCTTAAGAGATCAAAGCAGCAGGAGTTGCTAAGAGACACTCAAGGGAGACGCAGGTACCTTCTCACTTCAAAAGCAGCCATGTGCACCCAATGCCAGAACTCCAGAGAAGTTCCCAGGTCACAGGCACAGGTTGGCTGGTGGAGACCAAGCTCTCTGGCAGGCTCCAGAGGGGAAGGTTCAGTTGGGCTGTAAGCCAGGACTTGAACTCAAGCCTCCAGAGTTAACACAAAGCTAATCCATTAAACTGCTTAGTTTCTACCACCTCATTAATAATGTATCCTCTAAGGCCAAAGGAAAAAAAAAAAAAAAAAAAAAAAAAAAAAAAAAGAGACTGATTGCATTTAAGAATTTAAATCATTTTATTGCTTTACCTGCCATTAGGACAATCTATAACAAAAGGAATATAATATAATATATTAGCACATACAGTAAATCAGACTTATATAGTCAGGTAACAATACAAAAATGGTCCTCTGGTTGACTATAGCTTTCTAGGGCAATAGACTTCATAAATTCGCTAAAGGTGGACTAGCAAAAAATTACTTCTAAAGCCCTGAATGTTAGCTAAGGCAAAACTATGCCAATTGTGGTTTCAAACATACTTAAATTGCACACAAAGGTAAAGCTATAACTGTGATTAATATTTAACTCAGACTTAGCTGATTTATCTTAAAATCTTGTAGGTAAAACTACAAAAGGGAGTAAACAGCAAGCTAAAAAGATGCAGTAGTGAAACTTGATTAGAAAGCCTTATATAAAAAAAATGTGCATTTTTTTTGTGGAGCTCTAACTAGTTTACACAGTTTTTGGTGCTTTAAAGTAACACAAAGAACATATATGAAGAAAAAAAGCCCGGATAGAGTCAAAACTTAAGAAAACAGTTTTACTAAAAAAAAAAAAAAAAAAGGTAGCATTTGCTTACTCCTTAAGGACTCTGGCAGAAGTCCTCTACTCAACATTCTCTGAATAGAGAACTCAAACCACAAACGTTTAAATCCCATTATTGGGATTTCAGGTTCGGAAATATCCTGAAACCTTTTGTAAAGGCTTGATACCCTCACTATTATTTTGCATCAATTAGCAGACTCTTTCTGAATATCTACATGCCTGGGAGAAAGTGTGTTGAATTTGAATCCATATCACCTCAGAAAGGAAATAAAATGAGGGCTCCATCGTTAGAAGTAGTTGCACAACAAATGCAAAACTGCTTGCTGTCACTCCCAAATACAAACCTACGCTACTTTATATAAATTACAGTTTAAAGGAAACCTTAAAAATTGCCTACAATTATTGAACCGTGGAATTCAGTAAAAACTTTTGAGAAGTATTGGTGCGCACAGAATAATGGAACACAAAGCTGGTAAATACTGAAATACATTTAAGACTCCGCAACATATTGAACTTGGAAAAAAGAGTGAGTATGAAATATGTCATGTAAATTCCATAAGCAAGGAAAGAGAATGCACCTTTCATATTTAAGCTAGATTGATAAYTAACCATTTTAAAAATTATAAATTGACTGATTTAAAAACTTAAAATAACTGACTGTTGCAGGAAAGTTAAAACATTCACTTTTTCCTGCCTCACATTCTCTACCAAGAATAATGGCATCTATATAGACCAGCAAACTTGCCACCTGCAACTGATGCTGGCCATAAATACTCAACATTTATTTTCCCTGGTAACAAGGGGTCACCTGAACTGACGATCATTTTTTAAGAAGTCAACTGAGGAATATAAAGCAAGCAAGAGTCACAGGGAGAATAAAATGTTTGCTTCCAATTTCTACACCAATCTAAGTACTTGAACATTACTAACAGCTGGACAGCTGCACCATTCTTACACCAATCTATGTACTAGAGACCAAAGTCAGGCATTTAATGTAACRTTTGGTTCTTGCCACTTTGAACAGGAAGAGTTTTAAATGGCATAACTATCGCTGAAGAAAGAACAAGAAAAAAAATCAGTTGCGGCAAGTCAGCAAATTAAGTAACAACTGCAGTAGTTCACCAGAACTATTAACCTTGAAAGCTTTGATTTACACTTGACAAAAACATAACTAAGCAATCTTAAACCAGCAGACACAGGAACAATTATACTGTTAAATTCCAACTGTGGCTTTCTTAGCAGCTGATGCCTCACGATTGAACCCAGGATTACAGTACCCAGAAAATCAAAAAAAGAAAACCCCAATCCCCAAGAAGCTCAATTACAAGGGCAGTTCTCATTTGRAAAGAAATACAGCAGATTATGACCACAGCCTTAAAATCTGTCCAACAATTTGAGAAACACCTTTAAATTTTTTTTTTTCCCCTCTCTACTGTCACCTCCTTACTGTATGGCAATTGGCGTGGTGTCAGGAGATCTCTCCCTCGCTGAAGCAAGGCTGCATTTGCCCGAGTTGGACACTCTTGCACAGAGAGAAGCCGTAAGAGCAAACGACTCCATAGAACTTTTTCTATTAATTTAATGGGACAGAGAGCACAGAACTAATATGCTCTAAATTAAAAATAGTGCCATGATAAGCAATTTTTTTTTTTCTTTTTTTTAAAACAGACAGGAAGCTGCAAATGCCAGTGGCAATGTGGCTCTGCACAAGGGTAATAAAGCAGTCTGCATTCGTGAAGCATGTTTTGGATAGGGAGGAAGGTTTCAGACAGACAGCGATACAAAACTGTTGTACTGCTGGATGTTTCGCTTGAGAATATCCGAGCACGGACCCAGGACACGTTCAAATCGGGGTCGATCAAGCTTTACACATTTCAACAGGCCACGAGCAACAACTGTGGCAGCACGGGGACGGTTCATCAACAGAGCTATTTCACCTAGGGCAACAGGAAAGCGTGAACAGTGTTAAAAATCAACGTGCAAAAGAGCCGAAGAAATTACCCTGTTGTATTTCAAACTGCTGCAGGAATTGAACAGAAAGTAATTCAGGTTTTAACACTGATCAGAACAAGTATCTATGTAGTTACAATAGAAGCAACTGTGAAGGCAGCTTAGGAAACTACTTGATGATTTTTTTTATTAAAAAGCCTGTCCACATTCAGGTCTCTCTGAAGAAGGCCTAAAGAATTTTCAACATTAGTTCTATTTGAGAAAAGGTCATGTTTCAATTAACCACGTAATTTTCCTAGCCAAGTAGTTATTTTTCTAGTATGTAAGGTATGCTACTGTTCAATTCCGGTATTTCTAGGAAACTCAGGACAAGACGACCATGGTATTCAAGTAAAAAAATATTAATCCACAAGGCAGAAGCCTTTGACCCATAGCTAGGCAGAATCAAGAATGTGACTTTGCCATGGGGCTGTGGAAGATGAGTATCTTGAAGTCCCACTGGATTCCCATTTCATAAGTTATGCACGAAGATGCCAAAAGCTTTGTTACAACTGCAACAACATATTTGGAAATGGAGTTTTCCACAAGCCCCTGTTTCCATTAGTGATAACAGCTACCCCTGACATTCCTAGCAACAAGTGTGAAAGAAACCACAGCATCAACTTTTGRGTTGGTTTGTTTTTAAGCAGTTGAGCTGGTTATCTCCATGTTCAGGACTGAGGAAAGAACTCAGTGCTCCTCAGAGAATAAATTTGCCTGCATTATCAGAAGGGGTGTTCAAAAGAAATGAGAAAAACTTTTCCTCTGTGCCCAATTAAAACTCTTGAACTCACTAGCCTCCAAAACACAGGCTTGCAAAAGGGTAAGTAGGTTCTAAGGGAGAGTTAAACCCCTGGGGGACGGGTCTGCAGCACCTGAACACAATGGTAGAGATAACGTTTAGTTTAAGAGGGGAAACTAAAGAGTACAGGTTAAGGGAAATATTAGAAGAGCCTGAAACGACATACCTAGAACAAAAATCTAGTACTAAATACTGAGCTAAGCAGACCGTTGGTCAGATCCAGTACTATTAGTGCACTCGAGTACATCCCACTTCAGGCCTTGCAATGCAGTATTTGTTGATTAYATCATCTACAAAGCTGAAAAACTGAACAGACAACCAGAAGGCTTAGCAAGAGGACTGCTTAGAAAGAGTAATAAGGAGAAAAGACCTACCTTAAATATGAGAAAAAAGTTAGGCTTGGGGTTTTGTTTGGGGTTTTTTTGTTTGGGTTGTTTTGGGTTTTTTTTTTTTTTTTTTTTTTTGTTTTTTTTTTTTTTGAGAAAAAGAGAGAGGGAAGTATTTAAACGTTAAATAGTAGGTTCTGAACAGGTTGCTCGCTTTTTTTCAGAACTGCAAGCCACTTTTCTTCTGAACCCAAAATAAGGCTGCCAGGAATATCTTGATATATACTGTTACATTATACTCCAAGAGCGCCCTGTGAACATACGTATCCAGTCCTTATCTGTGATCCAAAATAAATCAACATGCACTAGACAAGTGATTAGTTCCATGTGAAGATTATTTCACAGTCTTCACAAGTAAGTRTTTATAATAGGATCTTAGCCTTTTTCTTTGCCAGCACATATAAGCTTTTTCAAGCCAAAGCAACGTATATACCACGTAACTTTTAGCTGAGTAAGAACACCTTCAACAGAGGAGAAGAGACCCCGATCTGCACTTGGGAGACTACATCCAGAGTACCACACGGTTTCRGGGTCCCCAGTACAAGGTGCTGACAAAGCAGAGCCAGTCCAGCAGTGCCACCCAGATGGTTAGGGGACTGCAGCACAGGACATACAGAGATGCTGAAAGAGCTGGGTTAATGTGACCTGGAGAAAAGAAGGCTAAGGAGGGCACCTTATTGCTGTCTTCAGCTACATAATGAGCTATTGTAAAGACAWAACTGGACTGCTCTCTGCACAGTGAAAGGCAGAGAGAAAGCAACAAGTTGCAGAACAGGAAATTCTTGTCAGGCATAAAGAAAAAAATTCTTCAYAACAAGGCTGGTTAAACAGTGAAAGAAATTGCCCGGAGAGGGTGGGATCTCCATCCCTGGAGACACGAGAGACTTGACTGAACACAGCCCTGAGCAACATGATGTAATTTCAAAGTTAGCTCTGCTCAGAGTAGAGAGGTCTGACCAAATCACCACCAAGCCCCTTCTAAACTAAAGTACTCTAGAACAATCACATTTCTGTGACATGCATGCACACCTGAATGCCAAGCGACTCTAATACTCACCTGACATTGAGTGAAACCACAAGAGTTAACCAAAACAGCAATTAAGCAAATCCATCCCGTGACTATCATCCACCAGCAGTCATCAACACAGCACAGGTAAAATGGTGACAGTGGTGTATGTAATCATAGTTGTCACTACGTAACTCACCAAAATAATCAGAAGGTGCCAGTCTGCCCACTTCAACAAATTCTTCATTTTCCGATCGACGCTGTAACACTGCAGCTGTGCCCTTTAATAAATCACAGCAGTTAAACAATAGGAATTTCCAGCATCACTTTAACATTGAATTCCACAGGGAATCAGCTGCTTTGCAGAAACAATTGTTACGATGTCTCGGTCTTTAAAAACCACTTCACAGTCCTTGCATAGTTCACCAGATTGCTCTATAAAATAAACAGCTGGTCTTACATCCTCTCTAAGCATAAAGTGTCTTGCTATTTACGTATCTGCAGCACTGATTTCTTCCTGTTTTTCCTCATAACACTAAGAATATTACAGTATGACTAGCAAAAAAACCCAACAGACAGAAGACAATGATACCACTAGCAAGACATTACTAGCTATCTAGAACAGGTCTCTACTCTTCTGAAAAAGATAAACTGGTTTTAGCCAGAAAGTTGTTACTTTTTTCCTGGAAGTACCATTTGTAAAAATAGCAAAATTAAATATAAGCTTCTGCATGTCCAGCAATATTGTATTTCTTTAGCAATTCTCTACAAGTACATTCTTACATTTCGTTCTTCTCCAAGTGTCTATTTAGGGGCAGAATAAGCCATGTTAGAAAAGTAAAGTTCTAAGCTTGAGCTTTTAATTTTGACCTTACTTACCTCCAAGATAATGAAGAACTCATCTCCTGGCTCTCCCTGGACCACAATCTTTTGCCCATCCTCAAACTGTACCGGTTCCAATGCATCAGCTACCGTGAGACGCTCCCACTTGTCCAGAGATTCTGCAGAGTTAATAGTTGATTAATAGATTATCTTTTCAAGGCACAAATTATACTTTTTGCTCTGTCCTTATACAGAGGTCAACCTATTTCTGGCTACATTTGTGCATCAGACATCAAGACTTGAATTAGAATTATTTTGGAATGATGCAGAAAAGCAGTCCAGGCTTTGCAGTCAGTTTTAACAGACTACCACAATAGCCTGTAATCATAATAATGCTGGGCAACAGCTTTATTACAATCTAGCAATTTATTCCACTTCAGAATAAAAATCTTCTCACTTACCCAATATAGATACTTTACTAAGGAATTCCTCATACATCTTTCTCTTTCTCAAAGTACTCCCCTACAAAAAAAAACAACAACGAAACAAAAACCCAAGCACACAAAGTAAGTTTTCTCTCTACTTCATGTTTTACATGAGGCTTCAAATAAAACTTAAGACAAAAATATATTTAACCAGACATACTGCATCCTGTCTCACAGACCCCAAACCCACAAGATTAAGTGTTTTCAAATTTCATTATTTCAGTAATATTTCAGAGTTTAGCAACCTTCATAAAGTGCTTAGCATTTACTGCAGCCTTAATGTTTCTTAAATGCATTCTTACTGTATAACCTTACCTAACGAACTCAAGTTAATTACAACTGTTGTTCACACACACTACTTACAAATAGCAAGCTAAATAGAGAGCAGAATCAAAACATCTGACAAGCTCACCAATAGGTATTACATTTTTAGTCCAGTTTAATATTGCATTGGTATTGTTTTGTTCACTAATGCAAGATTCCCCATGGCCCCATAACATATGCTGAGTGATCAGCTTTCTGATTACAAAAGAGATAGCAGGATTTTGAATAAACAACTCCAGCAAAGGAGATAAAGGCACGGATAGAAGGTCAAATACCAGTGTAAGTTGAGCGAATAGTAAAACCAAAAGCATAATTCCAGGTTATGCACACAGCTACTTGAGTCAATGGCATAAGCCACACATCAGCTAGAGAAATACTTGCCATCAGGATCCTTCTATAGCTATCTCTGTCAATGCCCCACAACTTCACATTTGTCTTCGCTTTGACAGTTGCAGCGCGGGGAGTTCCATATATAAGGGCAAGTTCTCCAAAGCTTCCACCCTCACCGACGCTGGTYGCCCACTCGCTGTTCACATAAACCTGAAAGGCAGTACATGGTGATAAGCCAAGACMCACGGTGTTAGAGACAACAGGAAGCTTCTGCCATCCTTTATTTCCTTTATGGTACAGGGAAATTCTCACGTCTGTACAGTGTTGACCATTCCAGGGTTTCATCAACACTTMGCAGCTAACCCCAGTCCCAGCCACAATTTTTACTTTCCTGGACAAAGGGACTCTCTTCTACGTCACATGCACAGAGACTATACACATARGCTCCTGAGACCCTTTGATAGGAAATAAAATCTCAACAAAGTCTCTGTCAGAGAAAGCTATGGATTAGTTGGACTGGAAAATAAAAAGCCTGGTCATTGTTAAAGCCTATCCCACACCTCAACTAGACTCCACTCTGCACTTGTAAAGCATTAGTACTGTGTCRGTGTCCGAATCATTAATTTTGAAACTCAACACTGTGCAGCCAGACTGAGCCGTTAAGGAGCAAAGAGGCTCCAAAGCAAAATAAGCTTCTACAAGTAAGAATTTATTATGAGAAAAGCTGCTAAATGTGGACCTATAYAAGAGGCCTACAAATATCAGACTATTCCTCTGCTAGGGATGAACACGTCATTAATAAACTACCAATAATGCTTACATCCATTTCTCCTTGATCAACAACATAGAAGTTATCACCTTCATCACCTAAAGAAGAAAAAAAAATTTGAATACATGCTAAAAAGACAATAAAGCTACACAAGCATTCATGTTTCACAGAACTGGCATCTGCCARCTCTGATGTTTAGAATCTAATAAGGTTGGCAGGGACAAATTTTGCACAGCTTACAGGGTGAAATTTCACATTTTGCTGATTTCACACCTCTCAGTCCTGTGAAAGAGGACATCTACTGGTATGCGGGAGATCAGCAGCATTTCCAGGATTACTGGAAAGGCGTACGGGATCCATAAACTGACATAGCATGTTCTACAGAGCTATCAAATGGCAATCTTTCCAACCGATAACACACGCAACGAAACCACATCTTCCTACAATTGCTCCACTCCTCACTTTAGTATGAGCTGTGCTTCAGGTAACATAACAAGAAAGGGTCATTGCACCCAGACAATGTTTTTATTTTTAAAGAACCCCCAAAAACTACCAAGAGCACTAGGCCAGAGTCTGCTCACCATCTCCCATTTATTCAATGTAAAAACATTGTCACTTGCCTTGCTGTATGACAGTCTCTCCTGCAATGTAAGTGACAGGGAACATTGCATCAAAGATGTCACTGAAGAAAAGGATACCAAAATTAGACAAATGCCTGGACAACTGCCATGCATGCATTCATACATCCGTGCCTCCAACCCGTCAATACTTTTCCTATAGCCTCTGTAYGGTTACACCGACTGTTGTAAAGAGGCTGCGCAGCTTTGTACAGTATGACACATTTASCTCTTCTGAAGTCTGCGCTTTAAGAAAGTTTCTTAAAGACTACARAGATTTATTCCTACCTTCTTTCATTATCATCAAGATGGGCAAACAGCACGTTCTTCTCAATAGCTTTTGCCAACGCAGCCATAGTCTTATAATCTTTTGGAATAACCTAGGAGATAATCAGAAAAAGTAATTAATTAATTTTTTTGAAAAAAAAWTTCTGCATTCCCCTGGGTAAATAAACTATTCAATTGCTACAAAACACTGGCTGAGCTTTTCCAGTTTCTTTCAAGCACTATAGATGTAACACCAAATATAGTCAATGTTTACAGCCAGTTTATGCAGAAAGTAMATCAAATCTTGTATTATTTTATGCAACCGTAAAAGCATCATTCCACACTAAGTTTGTAAGGTTTTTTGCAAGAGTACAAGTATCTGTTCCACCTGTGTTTTCCTATGAATAGCAGCAAGTCTGCTCTGCCATTAGGCTAAATGTAATGTTGTTGCAGCTGTCGAATAACTGGAAGCACTTTGTTTATATATATAAAAATATATAAATATATGTACATATAAATATATATTATTTCAAAGGGAACAGGTCTATGTTATGCATAAATGGTTTAATTGCATAACAGTTTATTCTAACCTCCAATTAAACACCTATACACACAGGTCTGCTTTTTACAGTTATCGCAAGACTTAACAGGCTACAGGAGCCGTGTTATTTAACACACTGGATAGAAGGTGGTCTTAGATAAACTCTTGGATTGTAGACACAATTTTTAGCAACGTTTAAAAGTTAGAGCACCTTTCTAACGTAAGATGCAGCATCCTCTTCTGTATAGACTTCTGCACTGATGGCCCCACGCCTTCTTCGACCCTTAACCACAGGGTTCATAGGAGGAGGAGGAGAGATTTCATCCTCCCGTGAGTCTGAGCGCGAACCAGACTTCTGTTGATTCAACAACTGTTTTGTTTCCTCCTAAACAGGAAGGAAGATATCTTTGTGTCACATAATCCAGTAAAGCAAAAAAGCCATTACATATTATATTCCAATTCAGTCTGCCAATGCCAGGGAGCTTCCCGTGTACTGTTACTCCTACATTAAGGCAAGCAGGAGACTAGAGCAACCAAGATCAAAGGCCTTTCAAAATAGGTGGTAGATATGCCTTTCATTCATAACATTAATATCACAATGGTGTTTATTTTAATAARTTATACTAATAGTTTAATAAATTAAGAAGTATAAACAAGTTGATTCTACTTTCCGCTAGCATATTCAACAGGCGATGAAGAAATTCTGCAAACGCTAAAGACATTTTCCCAACTGTAAACCCACCAGTTCTCTCCCCCAGCTGCGAGGYGTTAAGCCTTTTTTGATTTGAAAGACAGAAGAGCAATTCCTCAGAAATCCATGTTACAYGAGAAGCTTTTGAAACAAGGTCAAGCCATGGACCAACTCGATACTCAATAATCAACAGTTATTTTAGGAGAAAGAAACATGAACACTGCTTACAAAAGAGCTGGAGGAAGGATGCTAGAGGCCAAACACTAGGTTTTTTCCACAAGCCACAAATTTGTCAGCTTTGCACAACATTACACATTTTCCTTATTTCCCTCAGTTACCTGTTGTGCTGTGTTGTAGTGATATTGTAGAAGACTAGAGTACTTACAATAAACTGAAGTCTAACTAATTTGACACACAGAAATTTGATTCTTCTATGTACCAGAAGATTCACCTTAATCAACTAAAATCAGATTAAAAACAAAAAAAAAAGCCAACCTTGGAGCCAAAGCATTTGCATCATAACAGCTCAAATGACTTTCTCCCAGTGTTAAGGAAACAGGGTTTTGTGACGTGCCTTAAAAGAACAAGGAGTCATCTGTTCTCTGAGAGCTCCCGGCACTTTTAAAAGCTGGGTTTGTCCCAGTGTCCTTGATCAAGCCGTCCCCTGCCCAGCTGGGCAGCTTGCTGCTTGGCTGCCACGCTCCACTCCGGAGGTGCACAGAGGCTATGTATAACACCACCACTTTGAGGAAAGAGACATCAGATAACCATTACAGTGAGTTTACATTTTGCACCTCTCAGATAGCCAAAGAGCAAGCACTGATCCGTCGAATTACATTTCACTTCCTGCCTTTTGCCCATTGATAAAATAGTGCTACATTTCAAAACGATGGGGGCAAAATATATTTAAAACCTTGTTCCTATCTTCTGATTTTAGAGGAACAAGTCTCAACTGAAATGTTGTTAAAAATAGCTGGAGCAGTAGTAAGTGTTCGGTTTAAAATGCCCCTCTACAAAGTGGGCAACACCACCAACCACAGAAACATACTGTTCGTTCAGACACAGAATACTTAACCCATTAAAAAAACCTGACATTTTAAATAAGTGAACACCAGCTGCTGTATTTTTTCCAGTCTCACATAAAATATAAAATACTGAGATCCTGTAACTTTCAGAGATGGCAGCACTCCTGCAGCATTTAGCTAGGGAGCTGTGTATCAAAACACTGTTCAACAGGAGACTCGCCAAGGTAATGGCCCGCTCAAGGAACAACAAAACTGCACGAATGGAAAAAGTACAACTGGTAACTTCTGCCTGATCTGAGATTTAACATTACTATATTAAAAAGAAGTATGATATGGTAGGGCATGGACACATCAACCAGTTACAGGAGCTTAAGATAAGACATTAACTTAAAACATACCGGCTATTCTAAACAGTCTATATACACGCTCATCCAGAGGAGGATTGATTACCCCTGAAGGAGACAAACCTCTACATATTCACATTACACATCGCAAGACAACACTGTGCCATGGAATGACATGCCAAAAATCTCACTGTTTTCATAGCAGTAGCTTTTCATGTATTTATTTTTTTAAAATACATTTTATATCATTTCTGATACTAAACCACAAATATTAATTACATCACCAGATCAGAAAAAATTTACAGTAGGCCCTGAAGAAAGAGTGGCAGTTGTTATTCTCAGTTACCTTAGAATCTAGCCAGTGTTTATGAGTGAGAAAATGTACTTGTTCCAGTTTAGAAGCTCCTCAAATTAAACACATAATGGACAGAGGCATTCATTTTGCTCTGTACTGATCAGTCTAGCCAACACCTGGATTTTAAAAAAGTTTATTACTAAAGTTAGGCTATTTTTTACATTCAAGTGTCGATCCTGGTCTTCCAGCTGATGGAGCAGTTCTAGGAGTTTTCAGTGTCAATGACCGCTAACTGTAAATATTATTTTTCCTGACAATAAGAAGCAGTTATTAATTCCATTTAAATTATTACAAGTAAGAAACATTAAAGAGATGAGACTTCACATACACATATTTTAAGACTATCAGTTACTGAAGACGACCTTTGCTATTTCAGAATTATGTTTTACACTGTATAGTCCAGCATCTGGTAATTGTCATCACACCAGAAACAGTCTCAACTTCTTCTCATTAATTTGTTTTTAATTTATATCAGCTCTCCACATATTTTAAAAAAAAAACCAAAAAAACAAAAAAAACCCACACAACAAAACACTCAGAAGCTAAAAAAAGCAGTGTTAAAAGCTCAGCCATAAATTCACAACCGCAGAGTATATCCTTCTTAACTGCCATCTTTTGCAAAAGAAACACGTAGGAAATAGGAAAATATTCAGGTATTTTGGAGGCAGGGCAGGTGGTGGGGAACAGGTACAGTGACTAGATGTCAGTCACACTTCATAATTCCAGCTTTCTATGAAGCCTAATATGCACATAACTGCATTACACATAATATTTCAAACATGCACTTATTCCAGTGGACAGCCATGCCCAATATCCAAGATTCATCCAGCAGGCTGTAATAATGATCTCTACATTAAATTTCCGTAGCTCAAACTACATTACACAGCCAAGCACAGCACTGGATAGCTATTAGCTTTTACTATGCATTGGTGTTACCAGACATGTTTGCACAGCAAAGAGAACAGAGGCCTTAGTACACCACAAACAGATAAAATATAAACATTTATACAATCAGTGTGTAGTAATTAGATTCACGTAACAGCTTTCATAACTCAGAAGAGGACATCTGAATTCCTGTAGTAGCTACAACGATCTCAGAGGCCGTAATTTTAATGTTTCTGAACATAAATTCAAAAGCATGTTTAAACATCTTCAATGTATTTTAACAGCATGACAGTGAATCAGCTCTGTGTGTGCGCACTGTGGAAGAGATGACTTGTCAGGATAACGAGAGAAAATAGTAACCTCCCTTCAGTTTTAAATGGTGTTCCTTCAAAATTCAGTCTTAAAAAAAAAAATACTGTATCTCAACCTCAATTTCATTCAGCCTAACAGATGAACGGATTTAGAAAGTATATTGAAAAGTTACTCTGCTTTATTAAAGATGTAACAGACATGACTTATGGAAGGTGAAGCAGATTCCGTTTTCAACATTTATGCTCTACCAGAGCTAAGTACCAGGTTAGAGCTGGTTAATAATAGTACTTAGTATTTGTGCTTTCCCGACACGGATGTCAGAGGAGTTTGCTAACGTAGCACAGGATGTTCACTCTTCTGTTACTTGATAGCCATTAAGGTACCACATTACCTGGTTAAACTAAGACTAATCTGTTCGACTGAATGCTGAAATTACTTAGAGAAAGCTGTAGCAGTTTTTAAATTAAAGAAGGCAACAAGAAAAATGCTACCATTTCACTTTTAGCTAGAGCTGCACTAGTGGGCATGTATAACCCACGCCAACACAATTCATAAAAGACCCTGACCAAAATTGTAAGAGTAATTTAAGGGGAAAAAAATATTACTTAGGCAGTTTTATTTTCAGCTTCTTTATAGGCTRACAAGAGTACATAGACAGCTTATTTGCACCAGAATAAAATCATAAAGAGTTATTCAACTCCAGAATACATGTGATTAAGTTCAGAGCTAGACTTGCTAGTCTAGCTAGCAAGCAACTAGTCTTGCTAAAAACAAAGTTTCCTTTCATTTTAAATACTGCATGTTGACCCTAAGTCCACTACATAAAAGCATCCATATATTCCTATTTTACATCCCTAYGTATGGATTGGTTTACAATTTACTCTAAGTGCAGTAATGCAGTTTACTTCGTAAAGTTTTGTATATCAACACTTGTGGTGACATTTTAAAAATTACCAATCTGTCAGTACTTAGAGACTCAAGAATCCAAGATGGGAAAGGAGGCACAGTAACAGGGAGGGACAATGGATTTTTAAGAACCTGATTACTACGTGGTTTCCTGCTGGTATTYTCTCTGAAATGGAATGTACTCAAGATGCAACCACACACAAAAAAAAAGTCAGACATATTATAGAGTTCTTGTTCATTTAATAAGCAAAATGTTCCTCAAATATATTGTGAGTATAGGCGGCTGGCTTGCAGCATTTGGTCACTTTTGAMTATCTACCATGAACACTTCCATCAAAAGATAATTTCCACTATACATACTTATGATCTCTAGTGTTAATTTCTTTCTTCTTTACATCTGCAATTAGTAACTAGCTAGAATTAAAAAAAATAAAAAGAAAAATATATACCTCCCATATACAACAAGCACTGAAAGCAGCACCTGCAAATGACTGCTGTACAAGRTCTCAGCTACATTATTTACTAATGGTGTATTCTGAATAGAGTCATTGTATCTAACCTTTCCTCTGCATTAGCCTTTAAAACCTCCCGTTTCCACAGCAGCTTCTTTTCCTATCTGCTTAGGTATCAATATATAAAATGAACAGTTCAAAAGAATACGAAATCACTGTTTCAAATACGACCACTGAGATGACAAAATGCTTTCCATTCCCAAGATCCCAGAATGCTTCCAACAACAACAACAAAACCACCAAAGAGACCTTGAGGACAAACGCAAGAGGAACAACAAAGCAAAACACCAACACCGAACTCCCAAGAGAAGGCAGAAAGGCTTGCTCTCCTAGAGATCTGGAACGCAAATACTTGTGTTTGACTTCAGCTAGGCCTGGATAACTACCACTGGCCTACTACTTCTCTGCTGTACCCAAGTTACTGTAAACCATTTGTCTCAATGTAAGAAACCAAATGCCTGTCGCCAGTGTYTAACCAAGGTCAAACGCCACGGTTATCATCTAACTACAGACGGGATCGTGTATGCTATCTATTAGATTCTACGAATAAGCATTAGATGGGGATTACATCTGCACCCCAGCTAGTAAGTCTCCTTGTCAGTTTATGTTCTGCCCTACGCGCTTTGTTATGACAGAGGTGTTTTTACACCATGACCAACTGGCATCAACTACTGGAAAATAGGATTTGTTTTCCAAAAGCATCGGTTCCAATTTCAAACAGCCAATACGAACACTGGTCAAATCTGAAGCTCAGCCTCTAAAACACAGAGGTTATGTAAATTCAGGTTGTTCCACTCCCCTTCCCTCCCGCTAYGTATTTTTACCTTCTCCAATCTTTCAAAGTATTCTCTGAGGAATCCCATGGGTCTTTCAGGTCTCACTGTGCATAATTGTACAATGCAATCCTTCAGAAGTTGCTGGATGTTGTGTTTTTGGACGTAAAGTTCACATTCCCGAAGACTACGCTCCTCCTCACTGCTGCTGCTGCTAGAAGCTGCCATTGCTGAAGATAAGAGAAAGAGRAGGTTAAATAACTAGCGGAGAGAAAGGTGCTGCTGCCCAATATAGTCAGGCACATTAGGCTGCATTATCATCTTACTGATATCACAGCATAAAACTACCTTTATCTGTAAGACCACTAACTAAGCTAAACCGTGAAATAAAAAGCTATGAACTTATTTAGCACCTGGAAAGAAATAAAAAAATCTGGGTGCTCTATAGCCACAGGCACAAAAGTAAAAGCACTTGATTGAGCTGGAAAAGCTTCAACAACTGAAGCCCTGTGAGCACTCAAAGTTCGGGCAGTTTCCACCTAAACTTTCTGCTGATAAACCCTAGTATTTTGCAGGAGTGGAGGCTCACTTCACGAGCAGAGCTGTACGGTCTGTATGGGGTCATGTGGATGATGACCAGGAGATAGGTGGGTGGAAGCTGGGAATCTGAGAGGCAAGTATGAAAAGTATTAGGAAGTGAAACTTGTTAAGGTTGAAGCCAAAGCCAGTTTGCCAAATGCCAAGGCAGAGTCCTCTAACGGAAGTTATGGAATTAGGGGCGTTACTCCTAAAAAGCTACTCTCCAGTTTAAACCGGTCCGTACTTCATAACTATCTCGGCGGATACACTGCAATCCCCAAAAATATTTCTTCAACTGTAAATAATCAAGAGTACATCTTTAAACACATCTGTTACGATGCCAGGTTTTCAAGAGACTTTAAAATTACAGTATCAGCTGTAACACTTTCAAAAATGTTCTTAAGCCGGTTTTTTCCCTCCTTTCAGTTTATACAACCATTTTAAAATATATTTTTACATATATATAAACATTTCATGTCATTTTTGTCATAAAGCAATTAACACTGAGACAGCTAAAGAAATAGGAAAGAATTTCTCAGGGCATTTTTGATGAAATATAAAGAAAGTTACCTGGTAGAGGGAGAGTGGCAACAGCTTACGAATAAGATATGTTGATCCCAGGATCAGCTTTTGAAAGGGAAAAAACAGATTCGGACAAAATAAATTTTGAGAAATGACAAGTCACTGAAGAGCCAAGCAGTGCAGTCATATTACGTGTTTTATCCTACTGAGGCAGCAGATTGAGAAACACAGGCCACATCGGCAATGTAACACCGTGCCCCTTTGAATTACGCTACTAGAGATTACAGGAGGACTACAGTTAATACGAAATTGCTAACACTTCAAGCAGGTTTCATTCTTGTAACAGTTAATCCCTGCATAAGTATGCACAGACAGAGGTATTATGCGTTGCATAAACACCAAGTATGGACTTCACGTAGACTGAAAAAGGGCCTTAAAATTCTCCAGTTACTTCTTTTGTTTTGACAACTCGCACAGTGAAGGTCAGTACTAATTAACAGCCCCAGAGAAACTCGGTGGCTCCATGACAGCCTACAAATTAGCATCTATGGAAAAAGCATCACACTGCTGATAGACAGCGGACACGGGCCACGGCTGCTCACGAGAACAGCAAGATCAGTGCAGAAAACACCACAGAAATAATGAAAACTCGGGCATTTTACATAGTATTTTTTCCGCATATGGCAAACCCGAAGTCTTCCAGAGCACGGCTGCACTCAGGCTGCCGCGAACCGCCCGGGCCCGGCCTGCCAGCCCCCCCCCCGCCCCCGGGGCTGCCCTGCCAAGCCAAGCCCGCCCCTCACCGCAGCGCCGGGGCTGCTCACCCCCCACCCCCCGCCCCCCGGAGGCGCCGCCACGGCCCAGCGGGGCAGGCGGGCGGGCCCACGGTGAAAGTAACGACACGGCGTTCCCGGGGCGGGGGGGACAAACCCCCCCCCACTGCCCTATGTGGGACCGGGGGATTGTTTTAGCGCCCGAACGGCTCCGTGCCCAGCGCCTGGAGGCGGCGCCCGGCGCGGCCCCACAAGCCCGCGGGGGCCCCGTGCAGCGCGGCCTCTCTCTCCCCCCTCGCACACGGGGCCTCCAGCCAAGGCAGGAACGGGGACGCTGCCCGCCCCCTCAGCAGGCCCCGGGGCTGCCGGCTCCGGGCCGCTCCCCTCAGCGGGGCCGGCCGCCGCCCCCAAGGCCGCAGGGCCTGCCGCTCCGCGCCCTTCCCGCCCGGCCTGGCCTCCCCGCCCCGCCGCCCCCTCAGGGGTTGCTCCGCTGGGCCGGGCACCGCCGCTCACCTGCGCGGGCGGCTCCGCCGGGCCCTCACCGCCCCCCGCCCGTCCCGGCCCGGCCGCGGCCTCAGCGACAGSAGCAGCGGCGGCGGCGGCTCCCACCGGAAACCAACTGGCCCGGCCAATCACCGCCCGCCGTGACGTCAATGCGCCTCGCTCTCACCCAGAGCCGTCGCCGCGGTAACCTTAAAGGGGCCGCGCCGGGCGCTTCTGCTGCAGCGGGGCGGTGGCAGCGCGGGGGCGGCGCGCGCCTTTAACAACGGCCGAGGCGCTGAGGGGGAGCGGGCGCCGCGGCGGGCCGGGCCCCGCCGCTCGGGCYGGGGAAGCGGATGGGGCGGGCTCCCTCCCCGGGCGGAGGGAAGCCGCCGGCTCCGGTAGCGGGGCCGCCGGAGGGAGGCCGGGCTGCCTCTCGCCTGTGTAGGCCTTGCCCGGAGTGATTGACAGCAACGAGCCTGACCGAAATGCTGCTAAATGGCGTCACGGCGAAAGGGGCCCGGGGCTGCCGTAACGCGTGGTGCCTGGAGCGCTGCGCCCTGCTCTGGGGTCCTCAGCGCGGGCCAGGCACGGACCTGATGGAGCGGGTCCAGAGGAGGCCACGAAGATGCTCAGGGGGCTGGAACGCCTCTGCTGCGGGGAGGGGCTGAGGGAGCTGGGGTTCTTCAGCCCGGAGAAGGCTCCGGGGAGACCTTACTGCGGCCTGTCAGTACTTAAAGGGGGCTTGGAAGAAAGAGAGCAGCAAACTTTTCAAGCGGGGCCTGTTGCAACAGGACAAGGGGGAATGGTTTTAAACTAAAAGAGGGGAGAKTYAGACTAGATRTAAGGAAGAAATTTTTTACCATGAGGGTGGTGAAGCACTGGCATGGGTTGCCCAGAGAGGTGGTAGATGCCCCATCCCTGGGCACATTCAAGGTCAGGTTGGACGGGGCTCTGAGCAGCCTGATCTAGYTGAAGATGTCCCTGCCCACGGCAGGGGGTTGGACTAAATGACCTTTGAAGGTCCCTTCCAACCCAAACTGTTCTATGGTTCTATGATACAGCTGTGGGTGCTGGTGAACGTTGGTCATGATGCTGCCGGGTGAAGGGATCAGAGACTGTTAAGAGGGGAAAATAAATTGTATTCGTTTGGCAAAGATTTCACTATAATCAATTTAAAATCCACATGCAGAATTATTTCATATGTCTTCATGGCTGAGATGAGCCTGCTGAATCCCTTCACTTTGTGTACTTACAGCCTGTAAGAAGTCAGCGGAGATCTCAGCTGTGCCRGCAGGGAGACACAGCCCTGGTGCAAGGACTTGGGAAAATGAACCCCAAATCCTGCATCTGCTGATCTCTGTATAGCTGAGAAGATAACTCAGTTTCACAACTCAATGTTACGAGTGCTACACCAAAATGCATCAGTGCTTAACTCGCTTGGGACAATTGTGTAACACACAACCAAAATGATTCCAGTAGCTAGAGTTTAATGTATATTTTGAGATTAGAAGCTGTTGGTGCTTTTGCAATGACATAACAAGCCATCAGGAACTATCTGCCACAGTGTTTCTTGTTTACTAGTTCTCATATTAAAGAAATAAAGGGTAACAGCTTCGGTGTAGATCTTAGATCTGCATTTATAACAGACCAAAGCTAGCCCCCAAGTTCACATTCCTTAAATGTTTGATAGCTTCTGTCTGTTATGGGTTAATTAGAAGCCAGGGACCAGGGTTTTCTGACACTAAGCCAAAAGCTGGAGCTTTTACAGAAAATATGAATTGTAAGGCATCATTAATATTTGTGAAATACTGTCAGAGTACAGTATTAGTAAATATCAAATCTACCTGCTCACCTGGTAACAGTATTTATTTCTGTAACTGAAGACTACTAGAACTTTCTGAACACTGGAAAAAAGTTATGTACATTMCCCCCTACACACTTTTATTTTTTTTGCTTTTTATCTTCCCTTTTTGCAAGCTGTCTGCTATTGTCACATCTCACTCCTCCTTGTTTGGACAAGTCCTGGTGCTGTTTTGGGATAGATCCCATCTGGAACAAAGATCAGACCCGTACGTAAAACCTGTTCTGCAACGTTCTCTTTATTAAGAAAACAAGTATACTGTTGTACTGYGTGCCCTTGATGCAATCCTTTCCTGAGCTCTGGAGCCAGAGAGTTCAGATGGCAAGGCAGGAGCATAATAAAGGGGACAGAACAGGCTTTCCAAAGGAGCCTTGTGATGCCAACCTGAGGTCCCTCTTGTTAACTGTGTACAGCTCCTTCACCGTGAGTCAGCACCAATTTATCTTTGAAAGTTAAATCATGCTTCTCATAAGCATATGTTCATACATACTCATGTGTTAATTCTTACCCTGTTAAAGACGTAAGAGAAATTAAAAACAAACAAAGCCCTGTTCCATTTGGTCTGGTCTGAATTACAGTCAAACCCTGGTCTTAACTGCCTAATTATATAATAAACATTCCTGAGCGAATAACTTGCATTACCGTCAGCACTATTCCCACAACTTTCGTTTCAAACRATTTTATGCATTGGAGTTTCTCATGAAGCAATCTGTTGCCTGAGGCCGTGGCTGCTGAAGAGCAGAGGAGAGCTGCCCAGACTGCCAGCAGAATATACCAACGCAAGCGTAAGAGACGTAGYGTGACGCAGCCAGCGAGTCACCGTGAGGAGGGTAAGGTGGGGACTATGCTTTCACAGAGCTTTACTAGCTGCTTTCAGTTACATTTAATAAGAAGTCCATCGAATCATTTTTTTAATTCAGTTTCATCTCCTATCCTGTAGCAGAGGCTGTCCTAAAGCACCATTTTACTCATTTTTTAGACAAATCTAGAAGTTATTCCCGGTTCAAACCCCAGTGGCAAGGACCAGGGGTTAGCATGGTAGTGATTTCAGTGATGGTAACCATCACATGTCCTTGGTGGTGGGACATTCAGTTTCCTAGACTGGTAAATACTGGCAGAGTCTGAGCGTGGATGAGAAGAGATGAATCCCCGGGCAGGGGCTGTCAGTCATCATGTGTCACAGCATGGACTTGCAGAAAGGTGCAGATAGGACTTCCTGGATTTTAGCAGCCTGACTGCGCTCATTTTTAAACCAAGAAACACTGCCTGAAGTATGGTATTTCTAGGCAGATTCTGGAAGAAAGTGTCCAAGGATATTTAGGTCCCTGCAAGTTAAGAGGAGTTGGCTACCTAATTGCCTTGGAGAACCTGGACCAGTATGTCAACTCATTTCTGTGAAGTACTCTACTGTTCGGTTTCTGTATTTAGCCACTTGTGTTTCAGCTTCATAAGGAGCAGTCAAAAGCACTATTTTCATGATTAAAAACAGCAGCCCTCTTCAAGACCATCGCAATTCCTTCATCGACTGAGTGATAATGCCACCTCATCATTCTTGGGCATTTGGCTCGTCTCCATTCTGCATTAAGTCATGTAGGATACATATTCCTGGTCTCATAAAAGACCAATAAATTCATCTGTAAAAAGCATCTGAAATATCCCAAGTGGGAAGATAATTTGTTTGCTTTTTAACAAAGCTTCCCAGAAGTTCTTACAAAGACTAAATTTATTACTCTAATTTTTATGGTGCTATTTATCAACATGGTGATCAACAGTAATAGAAGCTAAGAATGGTCACTGGGAAAGAGAAAAGTCAAGGCTTTCTATTCTGCTTACCACCATGCAATCATATAAACCCCACAGAGATACTGACTGACTCGGTATTATCCTGCAAGCATAAAGCATTGCAGCATTCACCGAGGAAGTAAATGAGAGCACACTGGCACAGCGGGTTAGCCGAGGGGAGGGAGATCCAGGACAAGGTAGCCGGGTAAGGGGCTGTGCATGGAACAGCGAGGATGACATGGGGAGAGGGCACAAGGAGCAGTGTTAAAGGGGTGTGAAGAGCAGCTTGAAGCTGAAGTGGCTGAGGAGTCACTGGATCCATGAAAGGAAAATGGGAAAAAAAAAAAATCATGGATCACTAGGCCAGAAAAAAATACCTCCGTGAGCAATCGCACTCTGCCAGGAAGGGGGCAGTGACTGGGGAGCTCAGCAAAGAGAAATTTATGTGAGCCAAGATGAGAAATAAGAGTGTACAAGAAGTACACCTCTGCTATGTGCATAGAACAAAAAAAAAGTCTTCCCAATAGGTACTTTAGTGGCAGTAAAATTAACGGGGCCTGTGGGTATCTGCTATGCTGCACAGGAGTTGTAACAGCGGGGTTTTCTRCTGAGGATACCATCCAACAGTATCRTCTTCARCCCATGAGGCACCACCAGCTCGGACAAGCCACTGGGACTGAAAGCAAATGAGTCAAACAAGTGTTAGATTGAAACAGCCAATGTTTGTCCCACACACACAGTTTTACATGTTAAATCRTGCAAATTTATCACCCTTAATGTACAAGCAGGGTCCCAAGAGGCACAGCCCAACGTACAACACTGTCTCGATCGGAGTGACTGCTGCGTGTGCACTGTATTGGGGCGGGGGGAATGAAGAAGCATTAGTGGCACAGAACCCCCTCGTGACCTGTTGCCGTGGGCTAAAAACCACTCTGGACCCTGAAAGGTGGTGGCTGGAAGCTGGCTTTGGTCTTGCTGCACGTCACCTTGGCAGCCAGTTGTGTGAAATGGTCCCCAGTGCAGAACGAGTTTGCTTTGAGCAGCAGATCTCAAATCATTTCCATATGTTACTTTGAAAAAGAAAATGACTGGTGAGACTCAAAACAGAGTAACCAAGARCCAAGAACCAAAATGCCCTGAAGTGCCCAGATCTTAAAGATAGGCCAGTCGGGGAATCCATTTACATCTGCAAGACGTGCCTGCTGCAACACAGCCCTTCACACACTCGGTGTGGYTCCCAGCTGGAAGGCTTCCAACACCCAAGGGGCAACGTTGGGAACATTTTACCTCCTGAGTAAATGCTAAACAGCTCAGCAGCGTGAGGGAGGCAGTGCGGCCAGCCGGGGTGCCGTCATTATCTGAGGTATGTCACATAGCTCTCCTGTTTGCTGAAGGACGGGCTCAATCACACTTTGAAAAGCCACGATACCCTGATTAAATTCTAACACAGATAATTGCCCGCCATCCAACCATGCTTAACTTGAACTCAGTGTTCTCTCTTTCTTCTGACCTGAGGAGTTGTGTCTAGACCAGCAATTAACCTGCACCTCAGCAGCRGGGCAAGAAGTTTCTAAGCACCCTCCTGAAAATATTTATTGGAAACTCCTTGCTTAGGTATCTATGCACAAGTCTGAAGGACTTCAGGGAATCTCTCTCTCCTCAACTCGGAGGGAGGACAGGGATTAGCACAGTGGGAAACAGAGGCAGGTCAGCGTGCTAAGCTGCCTCAAAAGAGCTGGGAGATAGAAAACAGCATCTGAGGCACTGCAAAAAAGACCCTGTGAGGCTCAGTCCTCCAGAAAAAGGGAAGGAGATGGGAGAGCAGCAGGYCTTTGCCTCCTGCAATTCGGATGCGAACCGTCTTTGCTTTGCATTGTCAACTTTATACAACCTCTGGGCTGCTTCAGCAGTTTGTGAACTGCCCAAGCATCTGCAAATGTGATTCTTGACTTTAAGATCTCTCTGACGCAAACAGAATTAAAGAGCAAAGAGACAGCATGCGGCTACTGTTGACTTCTTTTCCAGGAACACATGTGAAATACTACCAGTGTTTGTTTTGTAATAGAATGTAAATACCCCTATTGAAAAGAATCCTCAGTTGCCATGCTTTTAACATAGAAGCAGTCTGGGGAGAGCTCCCTCTGCGAGCATCGTCTGTGACATAGTTCTGTTGCAAGCTAAACGCGCACATAAAAGCATTCAGAAYGGCCATTTGCTTATGTGCTTGTCTCTGAAAGCAGGTGGCAAAGTAAACACATCATGCAGTCGGTCAGATCCACTATTCTTGGTCTGGACTGACATGCAAACAATGTCTGGACCAACATCTAACAAACTGGCTGCAGAATCAAACGATTTCTGATGCAAGTTTCTGCCTCCCTCCCCACCCCCCCCCAAGATAATAGAACATTTTCCCAGATGGAAGGAACCCACTTTAAAAACAATAGGTCTTTGAAATGTCAGCTAAGGCTTGCTTGGCATGTGCTGTGTGCCACGGGAATACGATATAGCCTTTTTCATTCTCCAACTATAACCCTTAGAACTGAAGCACCAAGATTATTAAGAGATGCAGGTCTAGTTTCCTGCTCTGCTACTGATTTCCAGCCTCTCCTGTGGAAGTCTCTTAGCCTCACTCCATCTCCACTTCCCTCAGCGGGATGAGGATAAAAGCGCTTTCTGGGCTGAGGATGAAGCCAAGCTCATGAGATGTTTGCATGCTCCAATAATGGGGATCAGAAGTTGAATTACTTGAACGAGGTTTAAGCCCGTCACAAGAGACCTGATTCAGTATGRTTTGCAAAAGAAGTCATGAAGCTGCATCCACATGAACTTGGAGGCTATGGCTATGGTTACCTTGGCTCTGTGTAACACAGCCCCATACTAGCTACTATGGAGAAAATTAACTCCATCCCAGCCAAAATCAGCACACTCCGGCATCAAAGAGGAGAAAGTCACCCAGGTCATGAGACAGACTTACGTGCTGGGAGCTCGGGCAGTGAGCCTGTCTCTGCCAGCGTTAGCCCTCCACAGCCTCGCTACGCAGAGCTGCTCCTCTGGTCTGGTCACACCAGGCTGTGCCAGAACCCGACGTTCCCCTGTCTGTCGGAACCTCTGTGTGCTCCCAGGCTTCTCTCGCAATGTTACTTGTTCTGATCTCTCATGTCAGAGCATTCTTTGATCTTTAGATAATTGCAGAGGAATTACAATTAGTGCTGTATCCAAGAGTTAAGGGGAAGGCAAAAGTTTCTTTCTCTCCCCTTCCAGTTTTAACCCCTTTGCTCTCTGTGGGTCTGAAGACTCTCCTTGAGTCTGAAGAGACTCCAAGACTTTAAGGAGTCCATGTGCACCCCAAAGAGACATCAAGATCAGCCACCCTCAGCCTGTACCACTCCTGTGAGCAGTGTGTCAAACCAMTTCGTGAAAGCCTCCAGTGAGATAATGTATTATTACTCCAGGGTAAGTGTGATGGCCTAATCCTCGTTAGGGAAATAGGATATTTGGAGAGCAAGGACAAGATAAGGAGCATTAATCCAACCTACAAGGAAACRCAGCATTAGGTTGCAAGCTCTTCCCTGACCTTGGCAAGCACTTCTGAAAGGGCTGCTCACAAACGACAGCTCGTTAAATGGCAGGATCTGGCTCAGGGTCAGCATCTAAAACTGAAAAGGGAAAAACTACTAGAAGCAAAGCTCTCAAAACTTTGGTGACATTCAGACTGGCTATGGAGTCAGGCATGACGGCTCTTGTCCTTCCATCACCCTGGTTGATGTAAATGCCAGCAGATGGCTCTCGAGGTCTCGATGCATCTTTCCTGATTTCTGTACCTAAACAGAGTGCAGTGAAACTTCTTGTGTGCACGTGGCACACGCACTTCTACTGTGTACCCCTTCCCCTCCCCACACTATCTGTCCAGTCAATTCAGCAAGACAAGCCAGTCTGCTGGTGACTGTCACAAACATGTTCTGTCCATTGTTTTTTCTTTCACACATTTTTATATTTAATACAGGAATCATGATATAAAAAAAACACGCTTTGAACTGACGACTCCTCTGGTGTGTAGATCTTGTGATCAGGGTTCTGCCGAACTCAGATTGGCCTCTGACAGTCCAGCTCTCCACTTTCTTCTCACTTTTCCACTGTATAAGAGAAAAACCACAACTTATCTGTCCTGACATAAACAAGAAGTAACTCAAAGCAAGAGSAGAACGCAAGGTATAAATTCCACATTCCTTTCTATAGCATTCTATTAGCAGGACTACTCGACTCTCTCTGAAGTCAGTGTTTTTTCCTACAACAGTACTGAAATCCAGTGGAGGTGCAGGTAACCCACTGGATAACCCACAGAGTAAGCAAAGACTGCTCTCTCCATTTAACAAGTACCATGTAGAAATATTGCTGCGTACTGATGCYGGACCGGCATGACCGATGTGTGCAGCCGGACTCGGGGCACCAGATGGCAGCAGTTATTGTCTGGAGATCCTAGAGCAGCCGGGACRGGCAGTTTAGTGCTTGACAGTTCACGCTATTGAAGCCCTTAAAGGTTGGGCTGCAGCCCCTTCTTCCTCCTCCACCTTGGTGATCATGGTACCGCTTGGTAAGGGCAATGGATAAGAGCAAAGCGAAGGTGTGTGTGCCACCTCTCCCCACTCCTTTCACAT
The DNA here is from genome assembly GCA_030449065.1 of Oceanodroma leucorhoa. NCBI lineage: Eukaryota > Metazoa > Chordata > Aves > Procellariiformes > Oceanodroma > Oceanodroma leucorhoa. The sequence continues at coordinate 4,587,058 of JASVER010000025.1, read as the reverse complement.
GCAAAAGATGGTTTCCTTGCTATGAGAAATGCTTGCTCTCCTTATTAGAAATTCACCTTTTGCCTGCTCCCTCCTGCCTGTTTTCCCCCTGGAAGGCTCTAGACCCTCAGCGGGTTATCATGAATAACAGTGAAGGATATTTARATTTAGCCCCTGCCAAGACCTCTTTTTTTTTTTCTGTAGCAGATTTCATTCAAATACCAGACATATCAGTAGGAGCAGACTTTTATCTGAGAGGGAAGAGCTTGGCTGGAATTTAAACACTGAGCTAGGGAAAAGCCTAAAAGCTATCAAAGGTACCTAACCCTTCTCACGTCGGGTGGCAACACACAGGATGCCACGGCTGGGAGAGGCCCTTCGAGGCACAGTGGCTGGTTTCCCAGTTTCTTCACCTCCATTTCCTCTTTAAGGCTTAAATACATACACCCAGGGTGGAGAACACAAACCGACATCTGGCATACAAAGTTTTTTTGCACTGAAAAATATTCACAATCAGATGGCCACACTCTGGACTGGTTTTAGAGTTAATGACCGAGTCAAGGTTGTTACTGTCAATGGTTATTGCACACAAAGTAGAGTTACTGCAATCACAGGATTGTCAGGAAAGGGAAGCCAACTCCTCATATATTCTTCCCAGCAAATGCACGCATCAGAGCAAGAACTATCCTTCTGGTGTCTAGTGTGACTTTCTGCTCTCTCTGCCAGACCATTTTGCCCAGGTGTGACATAGCGATAGGACGAGAGGAAATGGCCTCAAGTTGCGCCAGGGGAGGTTTAGTTTGGATATTAGGAAAAATTTCTTCTCTGAAAGGGTTGTCAAGCACTGGAACAGGCTGCCCAGGGAAGTGGTGGAGTCACCATCACTGGAGGCATTCAAAAAACGTGTAGATGTGGCRCTTTGGGACATGGTTTAGTGGGCATGGTGGTGTTGGGTTGACAGTTGGACTTGATGATCTTAGAGGTCTTTTCCAACCTTAATGATTCTATGACATGTACCCAGATCCCAAGAAGGAATTCAGCCCCTAACTACTACCTCCTTCCAAAGCGGTGTTCCTGAAACCCACAGTCTAGCTATTTCTTTTAGATGTCAGAGACACCTCATTTCTTTACCAGAAAGACCCACAATTGCCACACGCAGCACCTCAGCTTCTATTTCATGCCCAAAGTCCAAGTCCCCCAATCTGCCAGAGCACGGATCCTGAGATCTGAGGGCTTTCATGAGGCTGGGCTTCACCAACATACAGAAGCTATTCCAGCCAGAGGAGCAGCTTGCCCCGATGCTGGTCCTCATCTTACAGMCACGGCCATCGCTGTGGTATGGCTGTACTCAACAGCAACACCTGCTCCAAAGGCCACCGAAGGTTTTCACACTGTAGCAGAAGACAAGAACTGTTTGTTTCTCCCACCTCTGCTAATTAAATAGCCATCGTAGGCAGCTAGCTGAAAGGAAGATTGACCAATATGGTTGCATCAGTCAAGCTACAAAAGGAATTGTGTTGCCCAAGTCTCAGATGCTTCTGTAGCTCTGCTTTATCAAGGCTTCTTTTTAAAACCAGCTCATGGTGATTACCCAAGCAGCAAACATCCAACTCTAGCAGTTGCTCAGAAACTGTTTTTTTGAAATACAAGGCACTGACTCCCTGTTTTTGTTTGTTGGGTTTTCTTGTTTTGTTTTTTAAACTTTTTCCTGCTCCACAACCTCATTTTCCATCCAACATCCCTGTTTCAAAACCCAACTATGCTGATCCACAGAGACAGTCTCAGGACATTCAAAAACAGCTTCTCTGTTTCATTTTTGGGTTTTATTAGAGCTTCCCACTAGGCCCCTATGAATAAAAGATGTTTTCCCCCAAAACATGATGAATTTAAAATTATTCCCCTGCTGCCTTTGCAGTGTCGCTCATGTGCTCTGTGTCCTAGGGACGATCTGCCATCAGCCTCACTCCAAGCTAATGCTGTTTTGAAGCCGTGCTTTCATAATTCCTCCCCAAAATCAATCATCTTCACAGTTGCAGGTTTCAAACTCTGTAACAGGGGAACATTACGGACACTCAAAGGCCCACATGCTGCAAAGGGGGATTAATCTAGGCAGATATATGTGTCCACATGGAATCTGCCTCATTTAGATGGTATTGCATGTGGCTCTTTTTCCAAAAATCCTGTGGTGCACATCAAGTGATCTAGGGCCAATGACTTCAGCACTCACATGAGGATTACTCATCTAATTAGGGGGGTTGCAGGCTCTGCCCCTGCGTTTCTGTGCACTGTTAATGTCATTGTACTGACTTCTAGAACATTTGTCATTTAGCGACTGGCTCTAGGCTTTGTTTTTCTTTGTATTTTTCCGGGTAGATTTGACCCCATAAGGTAGCAGCGGCGTTAATCACATGAATGAAGCTGTTCTGTGCATGAACGCAGTTAAGTTTAGAGCGTCGGTTTTGTAGAGAAGGAAAAACTAGACGCTTCACAGAACTATTTAGCCACGGAGGCAGAGGCGGCCGGTCTTATTTTCCGCTCATCGACACAGCAGTGTCACCACCAGCCTTCCCCGCATCCCTGACCCCTTCCGTGCCCCGGCCCC
>JASVER010000025.1:4564526-4583642 GCA_030449065.1 Oceanodroma leucorhoa | reverse complement strand
GGCGACCGGGCGGGGCTGGCCCGGCCCCACGGCAACCCAGGGCCCGGAGCGGGGGGGACGCCCTCCCMCCCCCGGGTCCGGCTCCGTGGGGCTCTTCTCCCCACGGCCCAAGCGGGGCTGGCCCTGTGGGATCCCCCGGCTCTCCATGGCCATCCTCAAACGCCCCGGGTTCGGTCTCTGGGAGCCCCAGGGAAGCAGCAAATTCAGAGGAATCACTTTTTTTTTTTTACCTCCCCAGCAGTTTAGGAACCATCTTTGGATGGTCAGAGAAGCAGCTTTCTCTCAGGGCTTTGCCTCCTGACCCACGCCTGGCTGGCCTGTGGCCACTTTATGGGTGGCAAAGCTGCCCGGGGCTCTCGGTGAGCAGCCAGGGCTAAAGTACCCCCCCCCCCCCCCCTCCTCAAGACAACAAGAGGGTTTCCTTGGAGCCTCTCACCCGTACACCGTTGCTAACCTGTGGTTTACCTGCTTCAAAGCCAATCATTTCAGAACCGTTCCCAAGCAGGCCAACAAACGTCCTGAAGCAGCGAGCTGCGCGCAGTGTCTGGCAACCATAGCCCAGAGCCAAGATCAGCCCAGATCATGGGGTACAAGATAAGAATCACAGATACCGGGCTCACACCTGGAAATATCATTACCTTTGCTGCACTGCTTTGCATTTACTGTGTCTAAACAAAGAGTGCTTTGATGGGCGGCAACGCGCTGCTGACGTGAACCCGCTGGCCACCACCAGCACAAATACCGCCTGTTGGTATTCTGGGCCGGCTGCTGATTTAAGACTTAGATGTTGCTGCTTACTGCATCTGGAACTGAGCAGAGCCAGCGCTTGGCGTGACTGCGCCTTGCCCTACGTGCCTGCCCCCACTGCCATTAGCAGCGAGAGCAAAGCTTCCRCAGCCCTCGCAAGTCAGTGGGGGTGAATCAGCTCCCTGCTTAGGAAACAGCTCCCTTTTAATGTCCCAAAGGTCCTGTCTGCAGCCTCCCAGGTAGAGATGTGCCTGCTTGTTCCTCCAGCAACCGCAGGAACGTAGGAATGGATGATAGTTTGCTGTCTCACAGGGATRCCGTGAGCCTACTTCTGTAGGCTGCAATAGCCTCAGATGGAAAGCAGGATTCTTGGGTTTGTTACCTTATATGCTCTAGGTGAGAGTGGAAACTGAAGCTGCGCCTTCACAGATCACTGTCCCAGGAACTACCCATTTCCTCTATGTGCAGGGACTCTTGCTATCTATCACCTGGAGGCCACAAGATCTAAACTAGCAAGCTTTATCTTGTCTTTGCAGCTCCCTGGCAATTGGAACCACAACTGGATACAGGCTTTTCTCCTTAAGTTCTGTGGAGCAACTGGACCAGGTCCACGAAAGCAGTAAGTCTCCTGTTTTGCTGTGGTGGAATATTGGCCGACAGACTTTACCTGTGCTACTGCACTCCGGTCTGCCTTGAGGGGGTGATTCTGCTCACTGCTGTTGGAGAGATGGCATCTGTTTCTGCTGTACCCACATCAGGAGAGGAACAGCTCTGGCTATTGCCCTGTGCACAGCAGCCTTTAGAGTGAGCTACAGCCTCGGAGAAGCTTCTGAACAGTCAGCAGGACTTTAACAGAGTTGAAAGACTCCCACAAGTTTAAAGTCCGGCTTCTGTTTCACTGCTGTCAGTCTGACAGCAGCAGTTTGTCCTGCAAACCAGCATTCAGAGGTAGTTTACCACTAGCATGTTTCAGAYACATGGACAGGAGACTGCAGACTCCCAGCACAGATGCTGGATAGCTCGCAGGCTTTTAGTCCAATGTGGTATTTACAAGCAAGATGTTTTTAACAGGTTTCCCCTCTAAGAAGGTCATTCACAGCAGGCTTTCAGCTATTAGCTGTGCTCAGAGCAGCATGCAATGCACTTAACAGCCCAAAACAAGTCAGGCCTTATGGAGCATGTACTCTAGTCTGGTTCAGGCCATGGCCAGAAGTGTTTCAGCTAAGATGCACTAAAGATACACCTCACAGCTGGGATATGCTAGTCTCTCTCCACTGGCTATAGAAGGAGCCTGAGCAACCAAACATAGCTGCATCATCTGGAACAAAGTCCAGGCTGCTTTTCCCTTTACCTCAGAGTGTAACAGCTGCTATACAGCAACAAGCCATAGACTTATTTTAAAAGTATTGAGAAGTTTGGATTGCCCCCAGAATCAGACCAAGGGCCAGAGAAACAGATCCCTGCTGGTGACATGCTCAAGGTGATGGGCTGAGACATGAGCAGTCCCTGTCCCTCCAACACAACACAGCCCAAGCACTGAGCACCAYTCAGGGCTACCCACACTAGAAGTCATAGTCCCTGATGATTTAGGTACAGGTCCACCAGGACCAYTGTAATTGTGCCTTCTCAACACAACAGGAATCATCCCAAACACGGTCTCCGCAAGACATACCACACCACTGTTCACCACAGCTATGCTAGAGCTCTCTAGAGACCACAACCCCAGTAACAGGGAGGGATTAAACACATCAAGCCTTCCCTAAGAAGGCTGGGAGAAATCAGACACCATGCAGAATAAACAGTGAGTTATACACAGCTAGCTCCTTACCTCAGAAAGCCCTGACTTGTTCACTCCCTCCAAGAAAGTCCCTGACCAAATGGGGTGAGCTCCTCCTTTTTATATCCCCTTCCCAAGGATCAGCTTCAGCTGGAGGGCCCAAGGATTAGCTTCAGCTGGAGGGCCCTGCCCAGGAGAGGCACAATTGCCCTGTCAAAGGGGGCTGGCTTAAATTCTGCCTTCAGGGGAAGGTTCATTAACCCCTTCCTGCTCTGTCCTAAATGCTTTGTGCCAGGTATGGGAAATTTTTAACAAAGATAGACACTGAACACCTTAGCACTGAGCATTCCAACCCGATTCCCTCTTGAGACTTACTTGTTGCTGCGATCAAACCAACCATAAGCCAAGCTAAAGACTATCTTGCTTTTCTTCTGTGCCCAGATGAAATCCCAGATGTTTACATCGTGGAGCGTCTGTTCTCCAGCAGCCTTGTGGTTGTGGTCAGTCATGCCAAGCCACAGCAAATGAATGTCTACCACTTCAAGAAAGGGACAGAGATCTGCAACTATAGCTATTCCAGTAACATACTGTCCATCCGGCTGAATCGTCAGGTAAGAGGCTGGGGAAAGGGGTTAGCCAGAGTTGTCCCACTCTGGCTCTTTGCTGGTGTTGACTTTCCAGCTGGGACCCCGCTGAAGGTACCAGCTTCACTTCAGGCTTGGTGACCTCTGACAGAGGAGCAAGGTGGCTGTGGATATCATCTGCCGCAACTGTTCGCTTCAGTAAAATGAAGCTAAGTCCTTGTTTTCGTAGCAGTTACACAAAGGCTTTTTGTTGTCTGCCTTCTTGCCTATTCAGCATGCAGCTCTGCCAAAAACCCACCTTTTCATCTTCCTCCCTCCCTTGGATTCCACATCTTGACTTCAGGCCCACCTCTGCCATCTTGGTTGCAAATGAGACCTTCAAAGTTGGTAACAAAACCCAGGAGTAACTTGAACTCTGTGGATGAGGCGAAAGGCTGCTTCTCAAGTACTGCTAGCAGCCTTGTTTTGTTTTTAAAGGTATAGAAAACATTCAGGCCACTTAGAAGAAGGCTTTTAGAGTGTTATTCTCTGAACTGACACAGCCTCGTGCAGCCCTGAGCCCTTTTGGAGGATTTTAAGTCATCTTTTCTTTTTGTCCATAATTATTTTCAAAGTACATGCCATAAGCAGCAGAGGACATTTTACAATGAAGAAATAAGCAGTCTGTGTAATTGTATGTAATCAGCCTCTCCTCAGTTAGCAACAGTGAGTCCTGCAGTAAGGCTCTCCCATAAGGAAACTGGGTTGAGTTTCCAGTAAAGCTGTGTTTGACCAGAAGTTCCTGTACTACAATTAAATCTGTCCTAAATTGATTTTTTTCACTTAAACTTACAATGAAGCTGGGAAAATAAGGACTTCCTTTGAATTGCAGATAGATGTATATGTATAAAAATAAACTGGGAGGTTCTGCTTAGCAGCTCTAGGAGATTAGTGTGGGAGTAAAATAAGTTCAGGCTTTTCCCCTGTACTGCTCTGGAGATTGCCTGAAGATGATGCATAGGCCCAGCCTTGCATCCGCGTTCCTTGGCTGCTTTATGAGCTCGGGTTCAAATCCTGGGCTGAGCTCATCCTCTAGCCRTAACACAGACACACCTGGAGAGATCTGAAGATGCTGCAGATACTTGGGTAGGTAGAAGAGAAATYAGTCTTTCAATCTACGTTCAGGATTTAAACTGGTGGCAGTCAGGTTCTGCATGTGCTGCGACATTTGAACCCCTTGCCTGGGCTTCTGTATGAAAGCTATACTTCATTAAAAGTCCATAGAAGGCCAAATCCCATACAAGGCATTAACACAGGGAAACGGTGGCAAATAAAACAGGAACAGGTCTCAAACAAATGGTGCGTGTTTCGATTTGATCCCTCTGTGAAAAAGTCCTCGTGCGGATGAGCGAGGCCCTCATTTGTTGTTGATCCATGGGAATTCTTTGTTCCAAGCCCCGTTATAACTCTCAAATGTGTTAAGGTAGATCGTGATTTGTCTTRAAGTGGGGAATAAGGCTGTGCTGTGGGACCGGTGAGAAGCTCTCCYGCAGCCTCCCTGGGTTTTCTTTCACTGCTGAAACCCTGCTGAGCTCTTTGGAGAGGTTTGATACTTTTCCCTGGCTGTGTTCATACCCAGCACATTTAAGTCCTCAACGTACAACTCAGTTATCTAACCTGATCCATCTCAAACTGAAGTACTAAAGAAAAACACCGGTGAGCAGTAACATTTTGTACAGGACGCAGTGCCTTGAACCCTGTGTGGCAATCACAGCACCAGGCACCTTCTCTGAGGCTCCGTCTGTGTGCACCGTGAGGACAAAACCCGTTCCTCATCTCAGCAGGGTTTGCACTGATGGTAGCATGGGCTACAGGGCTGCGTGGAGGGCAGGAGGCAGAGAACCAGCCTTCTCCAACTCCTGGGGAGCTTGTCCAGGCCTCCTTCGCCCGGTCACCTCCCACCCCCATCACTTTCCTGGATTTTGTCCCTGTCGGTGCCAGCATCTCTCGCTGCAGCTCCGGCTGTTGCTTTGCCGTCATCTGGAAACCTCCCTTCACCTGTACATCAATAGCAGTGCGTTTTGCAGTTCTGGGAAAGCACATGGTGGCTTTGCCGAAATCAGCTGTATAAATATTACTCTGACGGTCTCTGCTAGCGAGTTGATGGCTGTTACTGTAGAAAAGGCAAAGTTTTCCTGGAAATGCAGAATGGCTCTGACACAGCCCCAGATGCTGTGGTTAGCAGGAATAGAAGCGGGAAAGAGTTTGATCCGAGAGTAATGGTGGAGCAAGGCAAAGATTTTTCTAATGTGGGTGTTTCAAGTTAGTGACTAAGCTCCACATTTAGATACTAAATAAGTGGCCTCCTTTCTAAAGAGGTGGAGGCTTCCTGTACATGGATTYGGGTGCTCCAACTTCAGGAGCCTGGATGGAGTCTGGCCTTACGTTTTTATTGGGAGGTTTTCAGTGCTTCTGGACCCTTGGCACTAACGTAGGTGGAGCTGTGCCCTCGCTGGGCATAGAAAGCACAGTCCCTCAGCCAGATCCAAAGCCTGGTCCCAAAAAAGCCTCTGTGCAAAATGCCTCCGTGGTAACACATAGAGATCTGGACCAAGCAGAGACACGAAGCTGAGCGGTCATGGAGATGGTGACCCGGTGCTAAGGTTCCAACATWAGGGTTCCTTTTTCCTTTCTGCCTTTCCTCCCCGTCGCTTGGCAGCTCCTCTCTTAGCAGCTGCCTCTTGCCTGGGGAGGTGGGTGTTCCTGACGAGTTCAGGAGGAGAGGTACAAACACATTAACTTGGAAATACCCTACCCACCTGCCAAGGTGGTGTAAGTATTCGGTGTGAAACACTAACCACCGTGACTGTCCCTGAACAAATGTTTCCCGGCCCAGTTTTTATGCAATTSTGCTGCACAACTCAGGGCACATAAAGCAGAGTCTTGCCTGCTGATGCCGAATGGGAAAAGAAACATTAATTTGCTGAGCAGATGCATTAAGTTTAGCAGCAGTGGGAGGCCCATCACCTAAATGTTTGCTTCCAAATCAGGAAAAAGTCAGGGCAAGGGGCACGTAGTCCCATCTGTAGGCACACTGGCAAGCAAGATCGGTAGCTATGAAAAGAACTGCAAAGAAAATTGGGGTAGGAAAGGATGGCAATCAGGGCCCCATGGCTAGGGTATAACCCTGATGTGTCTTCCTGTTCCTGAGGTCTGGGGATGTGGAAGATCAGCTCTTAGAGTAGCAGAGAAGAAGTCATGATGTTTTATCGGCTTTCCAAAGCAAGACCAGATGCAGGCAGCTCTCAAAAGCAGAGTYATACAAAATCAAAGGTTGTCCGGTGAGAGGGGATGGAGAAGCAGAAGAGATCATGTTTCTGTTACATTTCAGTGTGTGAGAAATTCCTGGTGAGTTTTTCTGACAGCGAAGATTCGGGTTTGTGAACTGTGGGAGCAGCAGACAGAGGCACCGTGCCCATGGTGGTGAGGTTCTGTGCATGTCCCTTGTGTCCTTGCAGAGGCTGGTTGTTTGCCTGGAGGAGTCAATTTACATCCATAACATTAAGGACATGAAGCTTTTGAAGACTATTCTGGATATGCCTCCAAATACAACAGGTAAGCATGGGAGAGCTGTGTGAAAGGGAGAGATCAGCTCTGCAGGAGCTTTGTAGAGCCACAACACTCGTGTTAGAATTTAAACCAGCCTGTGGTTTGCGTATATAATTCAGCACCGGGGAGCCAGAAATGCCTGGAGGCAGTCAGTCGGGCTTGGGAGAGCAGAAAGAGAGAAACCCTGCTCTGTCCTGAGCAAAACCCAGCTCTGTCCTGAGCAAATGCATCAGAGGAGAGCAGAAATGGTCAGCATGGCTTGACTTCACCTCCCAGGTTCCATCCCTCCCCGTCCTCGCGCAGGCTGYCTGCGCAGCTCACGGCTTCCCACAGTCTGCCTTTATTCTCTTCCACAAGCGGAAAGCTGTAAGGCAGGCCAGGACCACAGGTTTCCCTCCACATAGAGGACAACTTGAAACTCTCCCTCCAGGGCTCCCTGCCCTTCCTTCACCGTGCCCTGCACCAGAGAGTCCCGCGGCGTTTTTGCTCTCCGGACAAAGGAGCCCCGCTTCCCTGCGCTGCCGGCGTGAGTCAGCTTGGCAGCATCACACCGCGCTGCAGAGCTCGGCACTCCCTGCAGACCTGCGGTTAACCCAGGTTCTCTCTTGGCCGTGGACATGCACTGCTCCGCTAAGGTAGAAAGCTCCTGTCATTATTTACGGGCTTGGGGTCAGCTCCCAAAGTGATTAGCGCTGTGAAGAACACCCGGGGCAGAAAACACAGCCAAGCACAGCGCTAATTCCCTGCCAGGGAGTTCCCAGGAGCCCGGGCTACCACCTGACGTTATTCCATATACGCTGCAAACCCAAGGGGCAGGGCAGGTGGCTGCAGAACAGATCCTCTCTGTGCAGCGTAGGGTGAATCCGGCTTTCCTGCTCATGGGAGAGGAGCTATTTTTAGCCGCGGATAGGGAAACTTGGCCGAGCGCCTGCGGCAGCGCTGCCGTGCGGTGCTGTGATATCCCGGTCGGTCGGTCGCAGGCTGCAGCGTTGTTTTCACGGGTGGTGGATCGGGAAGTCGCTGATGTGCTCACGCCTGGCTTCTGGGTTTTCAAGGGACGCTCTTCCGGCGGCTCCCTGACCTACTTCAGGTCTCAACAGATGGCCTCTCCATGTGGATTAAACATACTAAATACTGCAAATAAAGTTTAAAACCTTCCCGAGAAAGCCCAGCAGCGGCAGGAAGGGCAGGGATACCCAGGCCTGAAGCTGTTCTGCAGTGGGGCTGAATGATCAGGTCGTGGTTTAAGAGCAACAGCAAGCAGCGCTCAGCAGGTCAGGACTAGGCTGCTGCAGATCACAGGCCTTCAGAGGGGCTTAATTTTTTAAAACCCTTTTACCGCAGCAGCTGTCATTGAAATGAGCTGAGTGACAAGCGCTGTGCCACRCGTGCTCCCTTTGTCCCTGGACCATCTGCTTTGGTCCCAAGCCTGACCTCGAGGCCAGCGTGTCCAGGAGTCCGAGGCAGCCCAGCCTCACTGCTCTTTGAACAACCCTTTCTGGAGCGGGGATCTGTGGKGAGGGGGTGTAGGATCACAAACCCCAAAGTGTGCACCATGGGTGTGCACCACGGTAACACCAGCACGGTGAGGACTGGGATTTGCTGCACGCTTACCGGCCAGTCGCAGTGAGATCCCTGCCTGTTCCTGGCCAGGACCTGGCTCCCGGTCCAGCCTCCTCCACGCAGGAGAGGAAAATGCCCACGGTGGGCGAGCCTGTTGTTTTTCACGTGTGCTCAAACATGTTGTTTTTCATGTGGCTCATGTCAGGGGCAGGATTTTCACCGAGGAGGTTGCAGTGCTCACGCTGACGTGCGTGCCATGGGGACACATCTCGGGGATGACTACAACTTTGGAAACCACCTCACGTGGCTCCCTCCAAGCCCCAGATCCACCTGGACCCGCTGGCTTGGGGGCAAGGCCAGGCTTCTCAGATGCAGTAGCTTTATTCCGTGCTGCTCGAGGAAGCCACCTGCGATGTGGCATTCCCAGAGGTGCCATCCTGAGCAGCACCAGCCTGCCTCCTCCCTCCTGAGCCTGCCGCTGCTCGTGAGCGCTGTGGGACTGCCCAGAGCAGAGGAGCATCTTCAAAGGCTGCTCGCGTCCCTTGCGATCCTTGTTCTTTGTGCGTCCCTGAGGTCAGCCCAGTACACTCGCATCTGTGTTTTCCCCTGGCCTGGTTTCCCGTCCGCCTCTCCCAGCCAGGCGCGGAGCAGAGGGAGCGGGTGACTCACACCGGCCGCTCAGAGCTTGCTTTGTTTAGCTTGAACGTTCTCTAGATCCTCCACGTAGAGAAAGGGCCGCGCTCATCCCCCCGTGCTGCCTGGGTTGGGGGAATACSATCCCGAAAAGACAGGACGCTCATCACGAGCAAAGTCTCTGGGCTATCTCTGCCTTCCTCCTCTCCCTCCCTCTTTGGGTGCCTTTTAATTGCCTGCACTTTGCTGCTGCTGTGCCTCTTCTCCCCGGTGCGTGCCGTCCCTTGSATGATGTAAATGCCTCTGATTGATAGGGAGTGGATCCCTGGGGCCCCTGGCCGATCCTGCAGCTCCTGGCTCCGCTGCGGTCTCTTTGTTTAGTTATAAACAATGACCTAAAACGAGAGCTTCAGCCGATCCTTCCCCGCGGCTGGGCCTGGGCCAGGGCCCTGTCCTGACACGATGGGTTGCACGGCATGTGTGCGCGCGTCCGTGCGTATAGACGCACGCGTGCGTCCTGTTTGGGGAGTACGGCAGCATCCCCGGCAGCCTTTAACCCCCCGGCTTCCTCCGCACGTGGGACTAGGTGGGACCCCCCCCGGCGGGGGGCAGGAAGCTCAGGTCATGCTGAAGCCTTGAGTCGGATTTGGGAGCACTGGGAGCACGCGGACGTGGTGCAGGAAGCAAGTGAGACCCGTTTCTGTCTGTGACAGGATTCACTGGGATGGGTCCTCAGCCAGCGGCAGAAATGAGAGGCAGGAAGAGATGCTCTTTTCCGAGGTCACCTGGGGGACAGGCGGATGGACGTACCCACACACACGTCCATCCGTCCCTGTCTCATCCTGTAATTCCTGCTCACTTTGAAAGGGGTGTTTGGGAACCTTTATGCTCATGTTAGCATAAAAACAGATGGCTGTTATGGGGAAGAATTCCCCCTGTGGTTAAAATTCAGCTATGTTCAAGTTCCTTGACAGCCGGAAACTCCCTGCACAACTGTGGCATTTGCTTTGTCTTTCTCTGCTTCCCTTTTCCGTTCAGAGAAAAAGGAAACGGCACTGCCCGGCCCCACGGCCGCTGCCTTGCCGTGCCAGCCTCCGTGTGCCAGGCTTCACACCGGGGTTGTGTCCACGCTGCGCTGCTCGTCTGAGCGTCTGACCCGGCACCTACACCCTGCGCACATCTGGAGGCACCCAGATGTGCCTGGACAGGAGTCCTGTTAGCCTTGAGACCAAGCTGTCCCTTGCTGTGCTTCATGCATTTATTCTTGCCTTCTCAAAGGAGATGATTAAGGAGGAGAAGCCAAGAGCGTGCCCGAAAGCAGGACCTGGGCTCCTTCTGAGCAGGGTTTGGGGGAGGACGGTGGCTGGGAGAAGGGAGCCGTACTGTCCCATGCCAGCAGGTGTCCCCACGGCCGAGGCATTGCCAGCGCGCAGCCGGCGTGCGCCCGGTGCTGGACACTGCCCCAAAATGAGACAGAGCCTGAACCCCCTGCGGTGTCCGTGGCCGCGTTTCTGCTTTCTGTTCTCCACCAGCAAACAACCTCAGCTGCATCCTTCTCGCCTTGCCAGGTCTGTGCGCTCTCTCGATCAACCACGCCAACTCCTACTTGGCTTATCCCGGCAGCGCGACCAGCGGAGAGATCGCGCTTTACGACGGAAATACTTTGGTAAGTGCGAAGCTCGCCCATTTGGATACCGGCAGGGACTGAAAACAAACACAACCACAGCAAAGCCAACAGGGTCTTTGGGGAGGATGAATAAATACACTCCACTGAGCTAGACTGCAAGGGAATTGCCCGGGGCAGGCACATTCCCCATCCCCCTTGCTTGGACRCCACGCGAAGCAGACAGCCTCTTTGAGATCAGGACATCCATCTCCCAGAACGGGATGTTAAGGGAAACGTGACCCGTTACCCCGCAGCCGGAGGGTCGCTGCCAGGCTGACACAGGGGTTCYTATAGGGGGTTCCGATAGGGGCTTTGGCAGCGTATCCCATGGGATTGATGTGCCCAGGGTGGCTCGGGGAGGGTTGGAGCGGCTCCAGGCGCAGCGCACGACCTGGAGCAGCTGCTTTGCCACGCCGGGGGCTGGAAGGGATACTGGACCCGAAGTCACGGAGAGGGTGAGGTGTCCAGAGCCCTCCCTCAGGAAATCTGTCCCTGGCTGGAAGCGGGGTCATGATTATCTGCTGCTTATGCCAGGGCTTTGGGTTACATAAGGCTGTCGCTCCSTACGTGCGGCAGGAGCTAAGGATCTGCAGCAGGGGAGGAGCAGAGCACGGGGGGGAAAACACGCTGCTGCTGTGAGAGGTACTAGCGGGGGCCTGGGCTCCCTGCAGGCATCAGGGTGCTGTCGCTGGAGCAGGATTTGCTGGGAGGSCAGCCCAAGGAAATGCCAGGCTTTGGAGACGGCGATCCCACAGCCTGGAGAGGTGGGGAGCTGAGGACCTCTGCCCCTGAAATGAGTTTTCTKTAATCACAGTGGCCGTAGTAGGTGGGGAGTGAGCTCAAGGCAGGGCAAAGATAAGAAATGCTGAGGATGTTGAAGGGATACCATAAGTCCRATACGATCCCATGAATCCATATCAGCAGGCCTGGATAGGGTGTGAGGCAGGGAATGCCCTGCCCTTACCCAGTCCGAGGAGCTACGTTTCTCTTTGCACTCACATTCCCTTCTGCCCTACAGAAAACAGCCTGCACGATTCCTGCCCATGACGGGCCTCTGGCTGCTCTCGCCTTCAACTCCACTGGCTCAAAGCTGGCAAGTGCTTCCGAAAAAGTGAGTGAGCGCTGCCGTGAGCACCCTCCCTGCTGCCTGTGCTCTCTGCCCGCGGCTGGCACGGGGGTCCCGGCCAGCTTGGCTGCCTGGAGCATGGAGAGCAGGACCTCTGAGCTGCCCGATCTTAAACACAGCCAACAGCGGAGGGGCACTAAAAGGACTCTAAGAGGCCAGTGTATCGGGTTCAGGTTGACCCCGGCTGGCAAACAGGAGGGGCCTTTGCACGTCCAGAGTTTCCTGGGTGTGTCAGAGAAAGGGCTCACGCTCTTTGCCCTGCTCCTGCGTGATCTTTGCATTTGCATTTTTTGCAGGGCACAGTCATTCGTGTATTTTCCATTCCTGGTGGGCAAAAGCTGTATGAATTCCGGCGAGGGATGAAAAGGTCAGTTCATTCTTCTGTCGGTGACAAGTACACAGAGGACTCCCGGAGCAGAAATGTAAACACGGGGACAGGGCAACGTCAGATCCTGGTGGCTTTGGCATCTTTTGCAGAAAGAAAACAAGAGCGAGCGTATCAGATAGAAATGTCATTGTGCCAGACAGCCACGCTGCGCCCAGCTGCCTCCGGCAAGTTTAGTGATTCAATTCAGTGTGTTGCAGAACAGGGCGATTGCAGAGAACAGAGGTAGATTCTGTCCATTTACTCTGTCCTTTCTTGCTTCCTACTTGAAATAATGAAGTCCCCAAAGTTATCAGCCCAACTCCAGCCCTCTCGAAGGGGGTGTTTTGAAGCTGCTAAGTCATTTGCGCAGAGCCCAAGTCTCGATGGCGGGGATGGGCTGTTGCTGCCCTTCTGCAGGCTCCCTCAAATGTTTTCAGTAGATCCTTTCCTGACTTTTCCCTCTTCCCCATCCCTGACCTGCCTGTGATTTTATACCCATTTCTGCAAGGACAAAAACTGCCATGACCGAGACACCGCAGCCCTGCTGAGCCTGCGCAGGAGGAGATGCCGCATGTATCTGGCTATCCAGCGCTTTGGATATCCTCCCTGGCCTTTGCAGTCCCAGAAGCTTTCCCTGTTGTAGCCGGCACAGATGTTCACTCCACAGACAGCTCTGTGAGCAAGGACATTTCCACCTCTCTGGCTGTTTGTCCCTACCTCGAGGCTACCCCCAGCTCTGCTGAGCAAAGGGATTAGGGAAATGCTAGTCAGTCAGCCAGGCAAGGATGCTCCTCGCCGTGTATGGGTCTCCTTCCTCCCCGTGAGCAAAACCAAGCAGTTGCCCTTGAAAGGTATGCCATGAAGTGACCGGTCYTGTCTTGTCTTGGCTCTAGGTATGTGAACATCAGCTCTCTGGTGTTCAGCATGGATTCCCAGTTCCTCTGTGCTTCCAGCAACACGGAGACTGTGCACATCTTTAAACTGGAGCATCTCACTGACAGGTGAGGGGGTTAGCCTGGGTTAACCTGCCTGCCCCAGGGCTGTCTCTGCTTCAGACATCTGCCTTTACGCAGCTGGCCTCCATTTCCTCACCACGTACTCTCCATGAGCAATACCAGCTGCAAACTGTCTCTTTGGCTTTGTGTCCTGTGGGATTCACTCCTTGGAAACGCTACACACTGCATCCCTGCTGTCAGCCCCCCCAGGCCTGCTCTGGGTTTATTAGCTGCCACTGTCCTCTGCCTCCTTCCCCGGTATCCAGCTAGGCTGGTGCACAATGTGTGCAGGTGCTCCGAAGAAAGCCTTTGAGTATCTGAGATCAGGATCATTTTGGCTGTTCCTGATCTGTTTTKTCACGGCTGATTGCGGTAGCCCCACTGATGCTGCTTTGTGACCCCCCTCAGCCGGCCAGAAGAGCCTCCAACCTGGAGCGGTTACATGGGAAAGATGTTCCAGGCTGCTACCAACTACCTCCCTGCTCAGGTATCGGGCATGATGAACCAGGATCGAGCCTTTGCCACTGTCCGCCTGAATATCTCCGGACAAAGGAACATCTGCGCCCTCTCCACGTACGTATTGACATCTGCGGCCCCTCTGCCACGCCAGCCTGCGAGCAGACACAACTATCTCTGCAGAACACCACCGCTGCGGCCCCTTATCTTGCACCCGCGCCTGCAGAGAACGCAGCGCGGGTGCGTGCTGTATCTGTGTGCGAGTGCAGATGTGTTTGGACTCACGATGCTTTTCTCATTAGGATTCAGAAGCTGCCTCGACTGTTGGCGACTACGTCGGATGGACATCTCTATATCTATAACTTGGACCCGCAAGATGGAGGGGAGTGTGTCTTAATTAAGAAACACAGGTAACTGTACCTCCAGACATATCTGATACAGAGGCTGATCTTTTAAAAATTAAGGGAAATGTCACCTGAAAGCACAAAATGGAGCTGTAGGAGCAAGACTTTGTGATTTTAGCTGCCTGATCCGACAGACGTGGGTGGGAACCACATCAGCAGGCAGGGATGTGGGGCTTCTTGCAGAAGAAACCGGAGGCATCTCAGACCCTAGGCAGTTGTGGGACAGCTCAGCTTAGACAGCAGAGGTGGGCAGGCTGTGCCTTGGGAGATGCCTCCGGCAGCAGAGCTCTGACCACCGTGGTGGCAGGAGAGCGGAGAACCTTCTCCAGGCGTGAGTGGGTGCTGGAGAGCTGACTTTGGGGGTTCAAGGTGTGGAGCGATGCTGGGAGCTTCCACAAACAGAAACCCGCACAGATGCACGCCTGCGGGCCTGCAGTGCCAAAGCAGAGTCTTCCGTGCTGCTGTTCAGTTTGTGTGCAAATTTGATTAAGCACGTAACCCCCCCCACACACACACACACATCTGGGCTACTTGGCTCCAGATGTGAAGCCTTTGGGGTGGGGTGCGATGTAACATGTGCTCTAAGCCGGGAGGTGGCTGACAGCCAGGAAAATGCCAGCAGTTTTTTGAAAAGCCACAAAACAACGGCACTTCAAAGCTGCGCTGTCCAGCGTGCTCCGGCCACCCCGCCGCCTTCAGACACCGCTGACGCCCGCCCGCTCCCGTCCCGAAGCGGCCGTCCGGAGCTGGCGGGCCAGCTTTGTATGTGGGTTCCTTTTAGCATCAGAGGACTGAAAAGGGCCCTTGGGTCATGAGTTAACGTTACATCATACTATATCTCTGCTCAAACTCCGTCCTAAACTAGCCAGCGCTGCTTTTCCCATCTAGTCCGCTCCTGTTGGAAGCCCTTTGGAGCCCCCTCTGTGATTAGAAACACTGTTTGCCTTTGTAACCTAAAGCTTTTGTGGTCAATCTGTTCCCTTCTATTCTCGTGCCAGCATTGTCCTCTAGCCGAAGTAGTGCTTTCCCTATCTTCTGCTTCCCCCCCTGCTTTCCTTGGAGAGCACAATGCTGTCCTCCTCTGCCCCGCCGCGAGGGCTGCGGGCGGTGCCTATACGCAGCGATGCGGATGGGTGATGTGCTTCAAGGAGATGCGGACGCATGTGGCTTGTCTTAGCCGGTGCTGGGGGAGGAATGGTTGGGATCTGAACTAACTCTTCTCCCCTCTCTTGCTCCTGTACAATTAGTCTGCTTGGCTCAGGAAAGATGGAGGAGAACAAAGAAAATGACCTTCGGCCTCCGTTACCTCAATCTTATGCAGCAACTGTAGCCAGACAAAGTACAGTGCCTTCAACTTCCACCATGCCAGGTAAGCATCGCRTCTGCCCTTCCTCAGGCAGAAGCAAGACAGGCACCTGGGGCAAAGTGGAAAGTCTCCCAACTTCCAAGGGTTCAGCCAGAAACGCCGCTTGTGCAAAGCAGACTGGGGCAGCAGGACGCTCTGGAGCTCACCTGGTTCATCCCCTGCCCCAAAAACAGGCCAGGCGTTTTCTGCTCTGCTTCCCGGGACCCCTTGCCGGTGCTTCTCCTCCTTGTGCCGAGCTGCACCACAAACGGGCTCACCAGCAGAGCAGGAACCACATCTGAGCTTCACAGTTTGTCAGACGGCAGCTGCTGCCAGGCTGGTTTCCAGGAGTTGAAACTGTGGGTGTAGAAGTCAGATCTCACTATTTTTGTGGCAAGATCCCTACAGATTCTCCCAAACCTGTTACACCTCACCCTAACGAAGCCAGCACTAAATCGTTACAGGAGAAGACTGGGTGACTATCTCATTATATTCCCGAGTCTAAAGGTCCACATACAGATGTGGATCTTATGCTGAAATTGGTGCTTACATTCATGGTGGGAGGAGGAAAGCTTCTGCCACAGGAGCTAGCCATGTAGTCCCTTCCCTAATCTGTAGTGTCAGTGGAGATACCTTTCTCTTCCGCAGCCCCCCAGAGCTCTGCCAAAAAGCCAGAGAAAGCAGCTCTGTCCTCAGAAAGTGATAAAATGGTGTCTCTGCTGTTTGTTTCCAGCCTCCTTCCATTCATTTATCCGTAGTGTTTTGTATTTTTACTTGGACAGGTTATTCGGAGGACGGTGGTGCCCTGCGAGGAGAGGTTATCCCAGAGCATGAGTTTGCAACTGGACCAGTGTGTCTTGATGATGAGAATGAGTTTCCTCCTGTGAGCATTCGGGACCCCTAAAACTGCAATTCAGTCCTCATGCTAAGAAGAAAGTATTAACCTTTTACAGAAGAGATACYGTTGCCCCCACCTTGTCCCAGCTCACTGTGAATAACTAATTAAGTTATAGGGACAGTGCCAGGAAAAGTACATCCCCATTAAATGGCAGCTAGGGCAAAGGTGGGGCAAAGATGGCCAAACCTAACAGAGACGGATCTGAACAAACTAGTTGCATGAAGTGCAGATGCAGAATGACATTCAGATCCAGATCTGACCTTTGTGCCTTGCACAGATTTCTCGTATTACCAGGAATAGCTTTAATTTGAACAATACCATCATTTAGAAATAAAAACTTAATACTCCCTGTTGCATTTACAGTCAGTTGTATTAGTTTATGGAGTGCAACTGGGACATACCTGAGCCTCACCAGTCTCTTCATTTCCAAGCTAACTGAAAAGGAAACTCCTTTTCCAAGTACAAAGCTGAAAGGCGTAACAGAGTTTTAAACCGTTWTATGATTTTTATATGGCACTTTCTCAGTTACCGTTGGAAGAAGATACTGGCTTTTTAAAATCTARCTTAAGCCTGGCAGTGTCTCTCCGGCTCCTTTTCCTATTACAYGTGCATTTATTATGTTAAGTATCTAACCCCTAAATGGACAGATGTTGGTACCGTGCTATGATCTGGTTGTAATCAGCGGTGTCTTCATAATAGTAATGCATTAATACAGCAGAATATTGTAATGGATTTCAAGTTGTAGACTTGGCAGACTTTTGAATCCCTTACTCCGTTTTTACATATCCTGCTGTTGGAGTTTTGCCTGAAAAGGAGGAAGTAAAAACTTTTATCGGGATCCCAGGATTTGTTCCATATGCTGAGGCTGACCTCTGTGAGGCACTTTCCTATTAACTGATGCAAAGTGTTATTTAGATAAAAGGTGACTAGCTCACGACTYCCTTTGAAACAACACTGCTTAAATCCAACTCAAGTTGCATAAACCTTAGACCAGTTCTCTTTTGTTGCCTGTAACGTAACCTGCTGCAAAYTGAGAAYGAGTTTTCTAGTTGTCCTACTCCAYTACCCAAGAAGGATATTTAAAATGCCGGCTGAGGGGGTCAGAGTCGCGTGGCACTGGAAGGAGCAGCAGGGCCAGAGGGAAATCCTTTGCTTCCTTCTGATGAACCTGCTCTTGAACATGTGGTTTGGGGACAAGCAAATGCCAGCAAGCAGGAATCACGCTGCTCCTGAATGAGCCTTCCTGCTGGGACTATGCCATATAAAAGCAGCCCCAAACCCCTGCTGTACAACAGCAGGTGCTTTATTAAATGAACTTTGATCTGTCAAAATCCTGTGCCGTAATTAACCTGACAGAGCGACTTCCATGTGTAACGTTCGGGAGGAGGTGGCGTGGGCGGGAAGGCGCTTTCCAAAAATACTCCCTGATACGAATGGCTTAGGAATTGGAGCTTCCCGATGAAGTCCCTGCAGCTGGGACTTCGGTTTTGCCCCTCCGTTGCTGACGGTAATGTGTTTTGCATCTGGTCTACCAGCTAGCGCGGCGCTGGCTCCCACTGCGCGAGCGCATGAGGAGCGTTGGTCGGGATGTTTTGATGCTCTGAGTTTCGCTGAACTTTGCTGTTTTCTCAGCGCTGGGATGTTCGGTCTCAGTGACGCGTTCCAGGGGGGGTTTCAGGCATCGGTCACTTCTGCGCGGAGAAGGAGGGAGAGAAAACCTGACCTTATCCAACAAAAATGTTTTGACAGCATTCTGCTTTGCGGAAATACGGGAAGGGTTTTGTTTGTTTTCCAGCGTGCAACAAAAAGACATTTAAAAACCTCAAAACTTGTGACAAAATGGAATATTCACCCGCAGCCCACGTCATGAGTATGGCTTTGAACTTAGACATACTTTTGGAGAAACAGCAGCGCTCAGCCCCAGCAGTTCCTCTCCATTTTGAAACATCTTGCCTTCCCCTGACCTCAAGCAAGACTTCAGCGGCTCAGCTGTTAAGAGCGAGGAAAAGCAGCTTCAGTCTAACACAAAATCTGTTGCTGATTGTCGAAAACTGCCTCTTCATTAAACGGAAGGAGGGTCAGATCAGAGAAGAGACGAGAAGCCCAAGGAGGGCTCAGAAAAAAGTGGCCTCAACAGGAGCGAATGTGGATGTTGCTGCTGATTGTGCCAGGGCTGCTGAAGGATCCTGCGGCAGGAGGTTAAAGAAGTTCAGTTACGTCTCTTGCTCGCATGATGGGGTGGATTAAGCGCTTTCAGGTCTGCGGTTACCTGACGCAGAAAGGACGCGGGCGTTCCTGAGACGGAGAGCAGGCTAAAGCCTCCGGTGGGGCGAAGGTGCCGTGCTTGAGGGGCGCGGGGAGGAGGCTCTGCCCGGTCAGAAGGCGCTGCGGGGTGGGAAGAGCAAACCCAGCTCTGGCTGCAGATGGTTGAGGCGATTACGGCTGTTTTCTGGTTACCTGCCCGAGCAGCTGGCACCTTTCTGTGGGTTGATCGGTGTCGGTGAGGTTTCCAGCGGTGTCGGGAGCTGGTGGTGTGTGCTTTGGGCCAGGCAGGGCACCGCTCGGCCAGCTCCATCTTTGGGGTCAGAACAGTTTTTGGGTAGCGCTGTGAGGTTTGACRAAAGAAATCCTACAGGATTCAGCAAGCGAGATGGCCTGTGTGGACCCGAGGAAGGCACACCAGGGGATCTCTCTTAAAACTTCTGAGATTCTGTGATTTCTTCCAGCAGATTGCTCGGTGCTTTTCCAGGCGTACGTGATCCGTCCTGCATTTGGCTGCGCGCTGAAGCTTGTCAGCTTCGGGACCAGAGTCGATGTGAAGGCTTTATCGGGAGAGCCATTTCATTAAGTCAGGCTAGACCGTGTACAGCGGTCAGCTCTTCAAAGACAGCTTCCTCTCACTGATACACAGTCTTAAAAATCACCTCTCTCAGCCAGAAGCTCCAGGCAGGAGCACGAGCTCCCGCA
>JASVER010000025.1:4534417-4564305 GCA_030449065.1 Oceanodroma leucorhoa | reverse complement strand
TGCCCCAGCGTGGGGTCCGCACACATCCCCRCTGCTCCGAACCGTGGATCTTAATACAAGCAGCCAGGTTGGAGATGCATCTTCGGCTCCGTGGGACCGGTATTTGCCCGAGTTCCTCCTCACTGTTTGCTGGATGGTGTTTCACTCGTTCTGTTGTGCRGATATGCGACACTAATGATTTTAAGTGATTTTTTTTTTTTTAACAGCTGGCTGTGAGAAGAGGAAAGGCAATAGATTTCGCTATGGAGCTCTCTTAATAATCATGTTTCACAGGGGATGAGCAAGTTTGACAGAACCTGACTGGCCTCTTCTTCCTCACGGCAGCTCCTGCCCTGGTAGCTCAGACGGGCATTTTGGGCAGCTGGGGCTTTCGGGGTTAAGCCCAGCTTATCAGTACATTATCTGAGGTCCCTTGGGAAACACGCAATCCAGTGCCAATACTTATGCCTCAAAAGTGAGCACATGATGGTCCCGAAGCCCACGGAGAGACAGATCCSGGGAGGAGGAGCCGGCACAGACCCTCCTGCAGCTGGGGCTGCGGGATCTGCATCCGCTGGGAGATGCAGGTCAAGTCTGGCAAGGCTGGAGCTGATAAAGGGAGACCTGTGCCTTGGCCCATGGTTAGTCTGCACAGAGGCGCCCGCCTCGGGTGCTGCAGCAGCCCCGCGGCTCTGCCCAAGCCTCATCCAGAAGTAGGTGCACATCTAACCCAGGGTCTCCAGCCTCGTCCCGTGGCGTGAGTAGCTGATGTGAAGTGGTTCAGGGTCCTCGCTGCTGCCTGTTTCTTCTATGCGCCTGCTTTACTCTTTCGCTCAAAGGTTTTGCTGATACTTCGGCTAGGCTTCCCCTCACTTAATCCAGTCTAACATGCAGATGTTTAACTCTGGGCTCTGTCTGGAGACCCCGGAGGGACGTGGTGATGCACGGCACACACCTTTCCCCTCCTGCCATGCCAGGAGCTGAACTTTTTGGGAGGACTTAGCCAGGCAAACGAACCTCACCCCCAGTAACTGAACTCCTGCGAGYGTGGTTGTGCTCAGCCCAAAGCCAGCTAGAGGCAAGACACACTTATCACCCAGCCAGATGGTTCCTGTTCCCAGGACTGTAAATTTGGGGAGGGGGAGAGTAAATAAATAAACCGCTCAGAAATCTGCCTTTGAATGGAAAGTAAAACACTGCAGGACATCCCTCCCCCTTCTCCTCCCACGTGCATAAAACCAACTTGAAACACACCCTGTTGCTGGGAAAAGTAAGGCCGTTCTGTTTTGATTTTGGTAGATAATCTTGTGCCGTGGAGGTCAGCCGGGCAAAGCGAAGAGGTCATGATGAGAAGCAAACATCCGCGCTTAGGACAGCTGCTGGGAAGTGCTTTGGAAAAGCCAGGAATTTCRAAGAACACATTTGTGAGTCCCCAAGACAAGGAAAAAAAAAAAAAATCCAAGGTGGGCCACTGCTTTTTCCTACGGTATGTTTAAGTGACTACCTGGCCCCGCTAGCCCCTTGTTTTAATTTGTGTCTGGGTGGGGTGTCAATGTACTGTATGCACATYGCTATATTTAACAAACTATATGTTAGAACTACAATGTAAATGCTAATTYAATCAGATTTGTATGTAACCGGAATTTTATATACCCGTTTGTCCCTTTTCTAATTTATGCTGGTTTATGTGTATAAATGTACTTATAGGAAGATATATTAAACTTATGTCTTTGTACAGTATATACATACTATTTTACCCAGGCAAAGTATTTTTGCAGTGATATTAGAGAAGATGCCATTTGCTATGTTTAAAAAGAGAATAAAAAGTCACGGTCTGTCCCTGGCAGCTCGCTGCCCGTGCTCCTGCTGTTCTTTGTGGGGCCCTAAAGATGTCAGTCTTGATTAAGTTTTATGAGTGGGAGGGTGGGTTTGGGGGGCTGGGGCAAGGGCAGCTGCTTCCACCCGACCCACCTGGCCAAGTTCACACAAATCCACTCACGGCTTGTCCAAAGAAAGATCTGGGTGTGTAAATCGGAGTCCAAAATCGTTTCAGAAAACCCTTGTTCAGCTGCTGAAAAATCCCGGTGGTTTCTAAGTTTCAGTTGCACCTTCGATTTTGCCTTTGCAGCTCCCCAGGCCTTTGCATCTGCCCAGAAATGCCCCATCAGAGCTGTTTCATCCCACCCACACCCCCCCGCCATTCCACTGGGATCTGCAGGAGCAGCTTCTCTGCCTGGAGCCCTGATCTGCTGGGAGACCTTGGGGCAGGGCCCTCTCCCTGCCCTCCCTAAAAAAAAAATGCAGTTACACAAGTGGTCCTTCCATGCAGAGTTGACGGGGAGCAGCTACCCCAGTTCTGCACTGCACACCTCTCCCGCACACCTTCCCAAAAAAAAAAGCCTTTTCCAAACGCCGGGACTCGGGTCCTTGTCTCGGCGCGATCCCTGCCCTCCGCCGCGGCAGCCGCAGGGCAGGCTGAGCGTCCTGTCCACGAGCAGGGCAGCAGCCGGGGAGAGCCCAGGACCCTCYTTCTTTTACAGACAGCTGAGTCTTTAACGTTAACCCCGTTAATAAACCTCACGTGGCAGCTGGAGGGGCGGGTGCTTCGTTTCCCAGAGCACTCCCCTTGTGCCGGCCGGGAATTTTCTCTCTGCAGCCRCGGAATTCCAGGGTCTCTGCACCAGAAGGGCCGTTTGCTCAGAGGCTGTGGGCCCCGTCCTCCCCTGCCTTCTGCTCCCACCAGCCACTCCTGTAAGGTCCATTTTAGAGGAAAGCCAAGCCAATTTCCCAGAGGAATTCTCTCCCAAAGCCAGCTCTTACAGAAGGTAGTTTTAAACCAAGACCTGGCTCTTCCTCAGCTAAAGAGCCCTACAAAAAGCCTCCTGTCTCCTTCCACGTGCCCAGAGCCACCCGGTACTGCAGTGCCCTGCTCTGCCGGGGTGAGGGTCCTGCCCTGCAGCAAAGGGGACCCCCTGCGTGCTCACGCAGACCCACAGCTAACTCACCTCCCTGCTTCACCGCTCGGAGCAAAGGGGACCGCAGCCTCCATCCCTCTCCTCCATGGCCAACCTCCAGCCTGGAGCCAGCGTACGCGACAGCCCCGTGCACAGAAACCAGACTCGGGAAAGGAGCAGCTTGAGCAATTATTTGCTTAAAGACAAAGCCGCGTCGCTCTTCTTTCCGTGCGTCGGTCCAGCGCGGCCGCGTGAGACCCGGGCGCTTGGCATCGGCAGGCCACGTGCTCTGCGTTGCAGCAGGGGGTTGCCGCCGGGTCTTTGGAGTAATCTGCAACCGAGACGTTGTCTGTTGCGATGTCCTCCAGAGCTTGGGCGTAAGCCCTGCTGATGGCAGGTAGCACTGCCCGATACTCTCTGGATGCCAAGTCCAAAGGCTCCTGCTCCTGGATATCGCGATCCAGATTGAAAATGAGGGGTGGCTGGTGATGCTCAGCTGGCCCAATGCTCCCATCGCAAGCCATCGCCCCTCCTAGGGAGGAAACAAAAGAAAAACACGAGTCCCAAGGGTCACCTCTGTATTCCTCACCCGTCTGTGATGGCCCAGTCCCACCATGTCCCAGCTTTGGGAGCCGTGGGTCCTGCTGCTAGTCCAAGAGTGCTTCTGAGGCCAACAACCCTGGGCTGCAAAGCCCATCACACAGACACAGAGGGGCACATGCTTATCCTTGCTAGGCTTGCTCTTGCTTGAATTAACCTGGGTTGGTTTTTACCTGTATCTGCAGGGAACCAAGAATTCCAAAAGTTTTTTTCCCAGACTTTACGATCTCTAAAAGGGACACAGTACCTGTGGTGTAAAACGCCTTGTACTGAGCCAGCCGAAGGGTCTCTATCTCGCCGTCCTTCCCAGCCGCCCCACTGTTGGGGTGGAGCAGAACCTGGAGGAAGAACAGAAAAGTGCCCGTCAGCTCGTTGCAGAGAAAACCTGCTCTGTGAGACCCGCTCCCTCCCCAGATGAGACCACGTCCCACCTGTGCACACATTTAGAGACACCATTTAGCCCCTGGACTCTGAGCAACCAACCGAGCTTTGCTTGCTGAAGGGTGGGGTGACAGCAAAGGGGTACTGGGAAACACCAGCATCTCCCYTGTGCCTTCCTGGCCCTGCACCCAGGACCCCTGAATTTACCTCCCCGGACCAATTCTGCTGCAGGAAAGGGATCACGAAGGTGCTGGGGCTTTCAGCAGAGCAGGGCAGAAGATTTTGGAGCTGGGGTGGTTTCAGGTGCTCTATGTCACCCACCACTGCCCCGTGCCAACGAGACACCCATCTCCCTCGGTGCTCACAGCTCAGCTAGTGGCAGGGACATCTAAGGGAGCCGAATCGTTGCCCGGGGCCAGCAGCAAGCCACAAGCTGGGGGTGAGCTCATGCGAAGCAGAGGCTGCAGGGGTAGGTGAGGTGCTGGAACATCACTCCCCGTCCCTCTCCGCCGCTGACTCACCCCGCTGTGCGAGCGCTCCCTTCCCTAACAACAGCCGTCCCGGCACAGGGAATGGGGGTGAGAAGGAAGGGAAAGAGGGAAGGGTGGGTCGAATCTCTCCCTTTCAGTATTTAGGACACTTGATCCGCACAGAACGACTGCTTTGGCACACGGGAGCGAGAAGACAAGTGAGCTGGACAGTTCAGCGGGCTCGTCTGTCAGATAATATTGGCTGCAGAGCCAATGGCTTCATTGAGGGATGAGTCACTCGAGGTTTCCTCCCTGGGAATTGAGTTTAAAAGTGATTCAAGAAATTTCCACTGTGCTAAAAATTAGAAACATCTGCCGAAGTTGTAGGCAGCTGCGGTGCCAAGTTTAGTAACAGCGTTCGCAGCTGATCAGCGCGGTAATGCCTTAGCAGGTGCCCGGCGCGGAGCCCTGCCCCGGCATGCAGCACCGCCGGGCACCCCGCTCGGGCACCCCGCTCGGGCACCCCGCGCTGCCCGGTCCGGATGCAGCCGCTGTCTCGGGGTGCCAGTTGGTAACTCATCCAAGAAATGCCGGGATTCAGGGTGGGGGGTGATTTCCAAACGCTCTCGGTTTCCTTTATTGCCCTCCATTGCAAGGCAAATAAAAAAAAAAAAATTCACCTTCTGGAATTTGGTTTAAAAATCATGTTYTAGGGAAAAAAATTAAGGGTGTAAAGTGGAAAAGGTGGTGCAGTGTAAGCCTGCTGCAAGGAGGAAACCCCTGCTACAGAGTCCCCTTACGCTGATGCTCCTTGGTCAGAATAAAACAGCTCCAAAGTAGAAATCGGCAAATCTTGAAGGGCCCGTGAAGCCAAGGCACCAGGAACTGAACCAATTCGCCTGCTTCCAGCCCTAAATCTTTGCCTACACCCTCGCCAGTCAGTGTTACCTTTAGGAGCACAGCTGGGATGCTGCCGGGTCGGTGTAAAGGCACTCAAACCTCCCTTGCTACCAACAAGCATGTTCCTAAACCTGCCTCATAAAACCCCACGCTAAGAAAATCTATTATAATTTACTGCATAATTAAAGAGCTTGTTTCAATTGAGCCCTTTCAAGAAACATTCCCAGGTCTGCAACCTTTCTATTGATCTTTGACTTTGTTATTTTAATTAAAAAAAAAAARGGGGGGGGGGGGGGAGGGAAGCCTTTTCTTCCCAGAAAACCCGTTGTCTGTATCTCGGCTGCTCCGGGCTGCTCGCACAAGCGAGCAAGCGCGCGGGGAGCAGGCGCACACCCCTCTGCCATTAAGCTAATGGCAAGAGCTTTATTTGTCTGACACTTGTACCCTTGATACATTCTGTAGGATGTGTTTATTTTTACTGTCAATAGCCTTCGCTCCAAACAGGACCTTGGCGTCACCCCAGCCCCGTCACAGGTTGTGCCGGTGCCGAGCGCGCGGGCTGGGGCGCTGAGCGAGGTTACCCCGGGCCCCCCGAGGGACCCCGGCCAGGAAGGCAGCGGAAACCGGGCGGCAGGGCGAGCAAAGGAACCGCTTTCGGGAGGATTTGTGTCAAGGAAAACCCTGCAACGTCAAAGGGGGGGGGGGGTTGCTATCAGCCGCTCGCAAGCGGGAGGTGAAAGGCAGAGAACCCAGAGAGGAGGGAGCGGGGACACGCGCTTGCTCCCGATCACCCCGCGGGGCCGGAGCAGGCGGGTGCTGTGTCCCCCCCAAGGTCACCCCATCCCATGGCAGCGCGGGCAGCTGGATTGCATCCCCTGGGGATGCCCACCCCGCTCACACTGCCGGGACGGGCAGGAACAACCCGGCTGTGCCCCCCAGCTCCCAGCCCCGCAGGGGTTAATTCACCCCTGATTGCAGCACAACCCCCCCAAAAAAGCCGGGGTGATGCTGGGGAAGCGCAGGGAGCTGGCGGTGCATCGCAGCTCAGGACTTTATTCCTCGGTCTGAAACACGCGGGAAGGGCTGGTGTGGGCTCGTGCCCCTCCACCGCACCCTGACACCCAGCAAACCATCGCTCCCAGTAAACCACCGCTCCCCGCAAACCATCATTCCCAGCAAGCCATTGCTCCTAGCAAACCATCGCTCCCCGCAAACCATCATTCCCAGCAAACCATCACTCCCAGCAAACCACTGCTCCCAGCAAACCGCCGGTCCCCCCCTCCCAGCGCCACGCGCGCAGGAGAAGAGGGTTAATCCCGAGGAGCACAGCGGAGCGCGCTGGCCGCATCCCATCCGCTTCCCCACTTTATCTCACGGTTCAGCAGAGGGTTCCATAAATACGAAGCAAATACCAAAACCCTGATGGACGCAGAAAGCAAATCCAAGATCCCCGCTGGGAGCTGGCTCATGGTGCTCGGAGGAGGGTGAACTTTAAAAGCAAAATCAGGCTTTATCTGTGGGACTGCTATTAAAGCCACTTTTTTTTTTTTTTTTTTTCTTTTGGTCCTGCAAAAATCTTGTGCAACTCTGAGAAAAATGCATCGCCATACTGCTTGTTCTGCTAACTGGGTTTTTTAGGCTTAAAGGAGCTGTCAGCAGCTCCTTTTGTATGGGCAGAGCTGCAGGGTAAGGACGGGCTGCCCCGCTCAAACATCAGTAACAGGCACGTTCCCCAGCCAAGGAGCTGGGAGAAGGAGAGCTTCGTTATGTCTCGATCTGGCAAGATAAATAAAGCAGATACAAGCAGGTCCAAGCCCCTGGGATCTTTTGTTTCCCACCCTGGCGTACCTTTTGCGATGGGAAAGGAGACGCGCCGTGCTGGGCACCGCGGGGCTGCCGCCTGGGACGGTGTCCCCCGGGACGGTGTCCCCTGGGACGGCAAGGCGCGCCAGGCTGCACGCACAGGCATTTTCATCTATAATCCCAGATTTATGAACAAAGCATTTCTCTTAGCTAAGACAACTCTTCGTTAATCCAAAAGCCCTTTTATCCCGGTACCCCAAGCCCAGCCTTGGGGCAGCACCCGGCCGCCTCCGGCTGTCCTCCTCCTCCGGACCGGGGGRACGATGCTCCGATGGGTCCGTATGTCGCCAGCTCTGAGCCTTTCCGCCCCCCACTTACCTGTCTGGGCTCAGAGGCGGTGGGACCTGCTGTCAGGAGGGGGATGTCACCGGGGGGGGGTGGCTCTGCCTTACCTTGTGCCCCACGTCTGMCCACCCAAAGAGAACCGAGGACACGTCCAAGCCGTCAAAGCGCCTGTTTGGGGGAAGYGCCACCCCAGCCAGGGCCACCAGCGTAGGGAAGATGTCCAGGGTGCTGGGRAAAGAGGTGGCTTTCATCAGAGCGAGGAGTGAAGATCCCCGGAGGGTCCCCCCAACCCCACCTGCACCCCGCAGCCCCTCACCCAGGGGGGCACTCAATGCAGGGGASTGCCTTGGGTGGGGGGATGTGTGTGCTTCCCAGCACCCATCCCAACAGCTGAGCTCTGCAGAAAAGGTTAAAACCGGCTTCAAGCAGCGACCCGGCCCCGGCAAGCCCTCGCTTCGCACACCTCCCACCCCCGGCGCCGGCTGCTCGCCAGGAGCTGCGGGTTCAGCCAGGATCTGCCGCTCCCGCGCCCGGCAAATCCCGCACCCGCAGGGCAGGGGCACGGCGGGGAGCAGGGCAGCCCCCTCCCGCCCTGCTGTGTCCCCCCCCCGGGGACACACGGGGAAGGCAGCAGGTCACCCTCCGGAGAAAGTGCTAGCACAGGGACTTTTTACGCCAATGACAGCAGATCCCGTCGCCCCAGGAAAATGTGGTCTCGCTTTTGCATGGCGCAGCACGAGCCGTCGCAGCCAGAATGGAAAATGAGAGCGGTGCTATTTTGTGCACTCCCACCAAAACGCCCGTCAGCATTTCCACCGTAAGCCTCTCGGGTTTTTCAGGGGCCTCAGCCACAAAAGAGCACTCAGGGCTYGGTCCTTGGGCGCTTCCCGCTGCGGAGGGACGCGGGGAAGGAGTGGGTGACCTGGTGTCCCTCCGGCTCCATGGGGATGCAGAGAGGGACAGGCTCTGCTTTCCCGCCTGCCACCATGGCCCTGGGRCCAGAGCTCGGCCGTGGCGATTCCCCACCCGCCGGCACATCCCCGTGGTGCGGAGGGACCACGGGTCGAGCAAAGTCATTGCTGGGGTGGGACGGGGAGCGCCCGGCTCTGCTGCCAGCCCCTTGTGCATGGGCATGGGCTTCCCCCTCCTCCAGCCACGYGGGGTCCGGGCTCGACTCCAGTGGGACGGGGACAGCCCTCTTGCAGCCCCCACGTCTGACCCTCACCCCYCACATCCCGCTCCTGCGAGGCACAAGTGTCCCGTCCCCTCTGCCACCACCGCGAGCATCCCTCCCTCTCGCAGACGTGGTTGTGGGGTGACCCCACACCTCTAAAAGGAGCCACCCTGCACTAGGGGTGTCCCACGGACCTGGGGGACAGCGGGACGTCAGTGTGGCCAAGTGACACATCGCAGCGCTGCCCTCCCCGGGGACGAGGCCATGGCACGGGAGCTGATGAGCCGGCAGAGCCACCGGTGCCAGGCAGCCGGCGGGGACGCAGCCSGCATCCCTCCGGCTGCAAAACCCTCGTGCCGGCAGCTCGAGGGGTCAGTCGGGGCAAGAAAATTGCTGGGGGAGGCGAAAACACCAGATCCCCCAACTGGGGGTCACCCAGGGTGCTGCTGCGGTCCTGCCACCGCGGTCCTGCCACCACGGTCCTGCCGCCGCGTTTCTCCTGCCCGGTGCACGATGGCGGCTGCGTGAGCGGAGAGAGAAAAGAGCCCAGGGCTTAAGGGCCCCCGGTTCTCCCATTCAATGAGTTTTAATTTAGCTGCTAAGAGACGGAGAGAACAAATAAGAACAAACACTGCTGAGAGGCAGCCCCGGCCCGGCGTGCTCGCGGAGATGGCCCCAGCAGCCAGGCGAGCCGGGAGGCGCCGAAAAAAAATTCTGGCTCCCCGCTGCACCCAAGGCAGGGCACATCCCTGCAGGCACCTCGCTGGGGTCAGACCGGGTCCACCCGAAATGGCAGCCCGGGCCAGGCCCCGGTCAGCGCTCCTGGTCCCGTGGGTGCTCAGCACCCTCAGGATCTGAGCCCCAGCACGGTGCATGCGGATGATTGCATGGTTGCACCAAGCAGCCCAGACCCAGCAGATGGGACGGCTGGAAACCATCACTGAGGTGGGAGGACAACGGGACTGAGTGCAGAGGTGGTCAAAGATCCCCCYGGCCACGGGCAGATGTAACCCGTGGAAAAAGGCACGAAAAAATAGGATTTAAGTCAAAGTTGGCATCAAAGCAAAGGCCCCGCCAGCAGGCACATCTYGGAAGCCAAGCTGGGGAAGCCCTGTTGCAGGGAAAGGGGAAGCCACCCTGCCAACCCCAGCCCCGGCCAAGGGAGATTTAATAAATAAAGTCACTCCAGCGTCCTTCGGCCGCCCCGAACGCTGAGGGAAAAGTGGCTGGCAGCGCCAGGGGACAGGCAGCTCCCTGCCCGCTGGCCATGGCCATGAGCATCCCGGGCATGGCGGTGGCAGGGAGTGCTGCCCTGCCCCGGCAACGATGCGGCGCAGGCAGCTGCAGGCAGCTGCAGGCAGCTGAACCAGCTCTCCCCACGCCCCGACCGGCTCGCCCAACCTGCCCAGCCCCACGCCGCCGGCACAGCCAGGGTGGTGCAATTTGCTTCTTCACCACCCCACTGACCTATTTCTTCCGTGCCCTACTTTGGGTTGGGGCAAGGAAGGGCAGAAGCATGGCGGGTGACTCCAATAATTAAATATAATTAAGAAAAGCYGACAATGCAGTTTTCTGCAGAAACCAGCGTGCAGGTGCAGGTCTGTGGTGATGCATCAGCGTTTCTCTGCTGGCTTCAGCATCCCCAGCCGCCGGGCACACTCACCCTCGCTCACCTCTCCACTCCCTGCACCGGGAAGGACGCGAAGCCGAGCGATGCCGGGGAGAGGCAAGGCGCAGTCCTGGGCAGGCTCTTCTCCCAAGCCAGATGGCAAAGGCCATCAGGATTTTCATAACCTCAGGGGCAGAAGGAGGCTCATGCAGGCGATTAACGCCTGCCCTTGCCCAGCCCCTGCCCTTYCCCGGGGGATCCCACCAGACAGAGGTCCCTGCTTGTGTGCAGGGGTCTCCCAGCCACATCCGCACACAGATTTCATTCCCTCCCCAGCTTCTTGGTCTTCCCCATCAGCTGGGGGGACAAATCTTCAACCGCCTTATTTCACATGCTCGTCCTTTGAGGGATGTCCCCCAAGGGTGACTCTAGGTGCAGAGAAAAGCCACCTGCCCTGACACACTGTGAGCACCGGGCAGCCCCTGCCCTCCACATCCCTCCACGTCCCTCTGCATCCCTCCGCRTCCCCTGCCCAGGCTGTGGCCGGGACCACAGTGGTGACACCTTTCKGAGCACGAGCCATCGCTCCTACCCCCCAGGCTGGCTCCGTGCTGCCTCCCGAACAGGGGGTTGCTCCTTCCTGATGCCAGGGCATCACCCTGCTCAGCTGGGCATCACCCCGCACCAGCCGGGCACGGCCCCGTGGCAATGCTGGGCTGTGCTGGGGAGGACGCTGGACGTGCTGTGACTCCTGGGGAGCTACAGAGCCGCTTTCCCAGCGCCCGGCGCGCAGCGCAGCCTGTGCTGCCACCGGCTTTCTAGATTTCCAGCTGTCCAACCTGCTGGACCGGAGCTGGGAAATGCAGGAGATAAGGTCTTTGAGGAGATAATTGGGCTTGGTGGCAGGGCTGCAGCCCGCGCAGGGGGGCGAGGAGGCTGGTGGGACAGGGGGATGGGGCCTGATCCTGCACCGCGCTGTCCCAGCTCAGCCCCACRTCCCAGTGGTCGGTCCATCACCCACCCGTGGAGGGGAAGGCTTTGGAAGTGAAACCCAAGGGGTGCTGCGTGCACCCCATCCCCTCCGACAGACATCACTGACCCAGCTTACGTCTCAAACCTGCCCCTGCTTGCAAAAATCCAGCTCCCAGAGCTGCCCTCAGGCCATGTGAGGTGTAAGTGGCTCCAGCTTATCTCACGGACCTCCCCCGGGCCCACCAGTCAGGACCCGCTTCCAGCAGCTGGGACACTCTTCCCCAGTGCCCAGCACCCCCCCGTCCCGCCACCCTGACCTCCACCATCGGGTGCTTCAAGGGACGAAAGGGGACGGGGCGTCCCACCGCGCTGCCCCCAGGCCAGGCTGTGCCTCCCCCCACGCTGCATTTGCTGCAAAGGTGGGCTGTAAAAAGGGGTGCAATTGCTGCAAGGGAGAGCTGCAAGTGCTGCAAGGAGGGGTGCAACTGCTGCATGGAGGGGTGCAAGGGCTGCATGCAGCGCTGCAAGGGCTGCATGGAGAGGTGCGATTACTGCAAGGAGGGGTGCAATTGCTGCAAGGAGGGGTGCAATTGCTGCATGGAGGGGTGCAAKKGCTGCATGCAGCGCTGCAAGGGCTGCATGGAGAGGTGCGATTACTGCATGGAGRGGTGCAATTGCTGCAAGGAGGGGTGCAATTGCTGCAAGGAGGGGTGCAATTGATGCATGGAGGGGTGCAGTTGCTGCATGGAGAGGTGCAATTGCTGCATGGAGGGGTGCAATTGATGCATGCAGTGCTGCAAGGACTGCATGGAGACATGCAATTGCTGCAAGGAGGGGGTGCAATTGCTGCATGCAGGGGGTGCAACTGCTGCAAGGAGAGGTGCAATTGCTGCATGCAGAGCTGCAACTGCTGCTAGGAGAGGTGCAATTGCTGCATGCAGGGGTGCCATATTGCTGCACTAAGGACCCCTCCACGCCACCCTCCGCAGCGCGGCGCTCCCCGGCGAGGCGAGGAGCGGGGGGCAGCAGCCCTTCCCCTCCGCTCTTGCCGGAAACGGCAAAAGTCGCTCGCTACCTCCCAGCCCGGCCGCATCCTGCGCTGATTGCAAGCGCCATCTCTCCGGCCAGCCTTTCCCACAACCGCACCCTCCTCCACATAAAGCCATTCACAAACCACAAAGCCTAAGCCTGCTTCTTGGTGGAGAGAGAGAACATCGTCATCTTTTAATTATCGGGAGGCACTCAGCCACCGCGGCCAGGAGGCACACGGAGCCCGGCGGCTGCTAACGCCAATCCACCAGCCTCACAAAAAGCCCTTTCAACTCCTCTTTGCTGAAGCATTAAAGTCTTACGGGCTTGGGAGAGGACAAAAGTACAGAGTCTGGCACAAGGCAGGCAATAACCAGCGCGGGCAGCTCCTGCTGCCGAAATCCAGATCAYCACCCGGGTCCCAGCGCGGGGACGGGGGGTCCTTCCAAACGGGGGCAAAGGGGCTGCCCCCCTCCCTGATACRATCCGGCCGGGCTCTTACCTGAGCAGAGCGTGGCTGGTCCGCTYGGCAGGGATGCGGCCGGGCCAGTACGCCAGCGCCGGCACCCGGTGCCCTCCTTCCCAGGTCGTTTGCTTCGCCGAGCTCCCACCTGCAAGAGAAAAGGGCAGCGCTCAGCACCCCGCTGCCCAGCAGCTCTGCGTCGATGGGAAAACCTCCCGATCCCAGAGTTTCCCCAGGAAAGGAACTACCCAGAGGCAGAGATGGAGCAAATGACCCTAAAGGAGGATGATTGCACTGGAGAGGGAGCTGGGTCAGGGGAAGGAGAAGAATTACAGGAGTTTTTAAAAGAAATGGGGAAAGGGAAAAGGGGCTCAGTTTGGCACTGCCTTGTGTTTCCCYTCTGCTCCAGGGAGTAATGAGAAACACAGCCGGCTGCCGGAGCTGCCACATTTCCATCCACTTTCGATGTCSGRCGAGAATATGGAGCTGGCAGGAAAYRTAGGAATTTATGCCAGGGGCTGCGAACGGCCCTGTGCAGGTGGGCTGCTGCCCTCCGTGTGGTAAAGCACCGGTAACCYGCTTCATTAAAAATACCATCCTGCTGATAACCCTCCTGCCGGCTAATTAACCTGTTCAGTGGTTCCCCTGACACCACCCAAACCCTGCTCTGCCCTTGGGTTTGAGATGCACGGCACGGGGAAGCTGCCCGGTCCCTTCCTCCACCTGGGATGCTGAGCAACAAAATGGGGATGCTGAGCGAGGAAATGGGGATGCTGAGCGAGGAAATGGGGATGCTGAGCRAGGAAAAGGGGATGCTGAGCGAGGAAATGGGGATGCTGTGCATCGAAATGGGTGGAAGGGCGTTAGAGAGCCTCTGCTTTGGCTGTTGCCCAAAGGGCCCCAGGCAGCTGCGGGGGGAAGGGACTGGGAATGGGGCAAACAGAAAATCCCAACCGGATTCACCGAGCAAACTTCCCAGGCGCAGCCTTTGTCCGCCCGTCTTTCAGCGTGCGCATGGCAACGGCGCTCGCCCAAAGCCATTTCCTCCCGGCAGAGCCAAGAGAGAGGCGACGTCCCCGCTGCGGCACAGCCGCCCCGCGCTCCTCTGTGTCCCTGCACCCGTCCCCATCCCAGCTCGGCCTCTCCGGGAGTCACCGCCCGATGCTTCGGGCATCTGGGCTGACCCTGCACCCCCAAGCGATGCTGCCGCACCCACACCGCCGGAGCGGAGGAGGACACGTATGGCACGGATGCCACGGTGCCGGCGGCACGAGGAATAGTCCAGGAAAAATGTTTCTGACCCCGCTGCCTGTGCTGCCGGCACGGACCAGGCACATCCCCAATCTCTCCCACTCCCCACCCAAACTTTTGGCGTTTCCCCCCGATGAACATCTCTTTGGAGCCCGAAGCGGTGGGACACAGCCGGCACCGGGGTCTCTTGTGGCTATGGGAAACGTAACAGCGCTTCCAACACACATCACGTATGGCTTAAGCAAGGTGCCTCCCCTGCCTTCAGACGCAATTATAGCAATTAATATCAATCCCCATCTCTGCACATATATTAAATAACTTGTCCTCCTGGTAAGGCAGCTGCATTTCAAAGGCTTTTCCATGCATGGTCTCCAGGAGGACACAGGGTGGATATTTCCCTCCAGCCACCCAAGTACTTCTGGCGGGGCAGGACACCCCAGCTGCCCGTGAACAAGCTCACATTAACACTTTGGGCAGTAAAAGGGGCTGAATCACCCCAAACCCAACCAGGGATTTTTCTCCAGAGCAGGGATGATGCAGCCCTGCTGCTGTGGGGACCGTGGAGGCCGGGGCTTTCCRGGAAAGCTGAACTGAGCATTCCGTTGCCGGGATGAAACCCCCAGTCCCCTTCCTGCCACTCACAGCGGGGACACTGGGTCCGGAGCCTCCCAAACCTGCCTCAAAACACGGCCAGCATCACATCCCCGAAATGCGCAGCTCCATCCCAGCACCCCTTGCCAGGCTCTTGGCCCCGAGGTGGGAGACGGGTTTTTGGGGGAGGCTGGGGGCTGCGGGAAACTCCCCAAGCAGAGAAGAGGGGCAGCACCCACGGATGTACTACTCTCTCTCAGCGATGACTGACTCCAGTGACCACCYGAAATCAATGGAAAACATCCCTGGAATTTGGGTTGGACCCTAAAAGGAAACGCCAAGCTATGTGAAATGTATAGATTCCTGAGCAGCCCGTCCTCCCCTGCCCTCCCGCTCCTCAAGGGGCTTTTCTCTACCAGATACCCCGGGGTGGGATGGCCGAGCATCCCACCCACCCAGCACCCACGCCGACGGGTGTTTGCAGCGTTAGACCAGCCGGCAGCGCACACTAACACCAGGCTGGCTTTCAAAACATCCATGCGACAACCAGCCGAGGGATTTCAGAAGTCATCCTTCCCAGCCGGCATTTACAGCCAGCTCCTAGAGCCCTGCCAGCCCGACCTCCTCCCCAGCCTCCCGCGATAGCCAGGGCTCGGGGTGTTTTCGCAGGGCAGCGAGAGGCTGGGAAGGGGCCGTGTTTTCCTAACTTTGTTCCCAAACGCTGGACTGCCTGTACCATCTGCTCCAGCTTGTGACCGTCGGTTGCTCAAGAGCAAGCCAGGTCGTCAGCAGGGTTTTTTTTTTAAAAAAAAAAAAAAAAAAAAAAATAAATTAAGGTTACGATTTCATCCTGGGGCCAGCTGAAGGAAGGGCTCTGGGAACGGGAAAGGGAGCCAGCCCAGCGGCAGCGTTTGCCCAGGGAAGCGGCCACGGTTGCATCGCCTGGGTGTCAGGAAGCGGAGGAGGAAAGAGGCGCTGCCGCCCGCGGCCCCTCCGCCGCCGCTCCCGCCCCGCTGACCCCGAGCAGAGAGGGGAACCGAGCCCGGCGCGCGTTTACACCGCGTAATACAAGCAGAAGTGGGAAACGCCTGACTCATGCATGCTTCTGGCCGCTCCGGCTGCAATAAACCCACCAAGCAGATGGCTTGGCCGGAAAAGGAGGAAAGGCAGAAAAAAAAAACCCCAAACAAACAACAAAACGGTGGAAAGAAAGAAAAGCAAAGTCCCGTGGTGCTGGGACAGCGGCCGGGCACTCTGCTCCCGGGGGGGACGGGGCTGGGGGCTGCAAGACTCTGCCGGAGCTGATGGCCCCGGTGCTTGGGTGGTGAGAGCATCCCACCTCCAAAACCAGCAACCACTCACCTCAAGCTCTGGGGTAACAGGGACCGGGGGGGGGCCAGCTCCCCCCAGCAGCAATTTKAGGGGAAAACTTGACTACTTGAAAGAAAAAAATTATTCTGGGGTGTCTTCAAGGCAACTCAGCCCAGGGTAGGAGCCAGCAGAAAGGTTGGGAAGTGAAATGCTCCCTGTGTCCCCCTCGAAGGGCTCTGTGGAGCAGCACCCCCTGCACCCCCGGGGACAGGGACCCCCCCCACGCTGCCAGGTTACCTCGCTGCCTCTGCCAGGCCCCCACGAACGGCCCCAGGCGTCCCGCCAGCTCGCACTTCTGCGCCCAGGGGCCGTTGTCACCTGCAGGAGAAAGAAACGTCCCCATGAGTGACACCAGGACCCGGGGTGGGGGGCACCTCTGCAATGGGGGGCAGAGCAAGGAGAAGTGACCCCTCCATCCCTCCTTCCCAGCCTTGCGATGCTTTCCCACATTAGCGAGAGTAGTGGGTTTATTTATTTTTCTTTTTAAAAGTTTATTTTCAAGGGCCGGGGCTGCCCGAGTCCCGGGTGAGGGGCTGGAGCGGAGCTGGGGCGCAGGGCGGGGACGGCTGCCACCAGCTTTGGGCGTTAATGAGCAGTGGAGCGGTTCCTGTCATCAGGAGCAAGACATCCTCATTAGGGAGGCTGCTCAGCGAGA
Source organism: Oceanodroma leucorhoa (assembly GCA_030449065.1). NCBI lineage: Eukaryota > Metazoa > Chordata > Aves > Procellariiformes > Oceanodroma > Oceanodroma leucorhoa. The sequence continues at coordinate 4,547,758 of JASVER010000025.1, read as the reverse complement.
GCGGATTTGGGCTTCTTAATGAATGAGGATTTACGGTTTAATTAGGCACGGTCCTGCCGGTTCAGCCCCGCGGCTGAAGGAGGGCGGTGGGGTGGGCACCCGGCTGAGCGGCCGCAGCAGCCCGGGACCCCCGTCCCCGCGATGTGACAGCCTCGGGGCAGCTCGGCCGCGGCTGCTGATCGCTTCCYACCCGCAGAACAGCCGGGACCATCGAGGGCAGGGGACAAACACAGGTCCTGCCCCCCGCCACCCACGCACACCCCGGGCTGGTGCCGGTGCCACCGCCGGCATCGCCCGCAGCCACCGCAGCCGGTGTTCCTGCTGTACCTGCGAACCACAGGAGCGTGTTGCCCTTTCCGTGGCTGTCGGCGACCTGCTTTATCYGTCCCACCAGGGCATCCATCTCGCTCAGGGTGGCTCCGTAGATACCCCTGCCCGAGGCGGGGGGCGGCGGGGGGACCCCCAATGGGACGTGCATATGGGCCAGCGCCAGGTAGAGGAAGAAGGGACGTCCGCTGTCGCTGCGCAGGGAAGAGGGGGAGCGTGTTCGGCTGGGTCGGGGAAGGGGAAGGCGGCAGCAGGAGGTCACCGGGGTGGTGGCACTGCCCAGCCTGGGGACACAGACCGGTGGTCCTTCCTCCCGGGAGCCCTGCAGCCACCCCTGCCTCTGCTCCCGGGGAAAAAAACACCCTGCGTGCGTCGGCTGGCGGCAAACCCTCCGGGCGCCCGCTCCCCTTGCAGGGGGGATGCTTGGCCCAGCGTGAGCCACTTCTCCCCTGCTCCTGCTTAAACCTCTCCCTGTTGTCCCCCCGTCCTCCCATTCCAGACGGGCTCGCCCCTTCCTCCATCTCCGGTGGCGTGCCAGCCGCCAGCCAAACACCCCGCGTCGGTGCACCCCTGRCACCCATCTCCACGGGGCTCATTTTGGCCCTTCCTCCCCCTCCCTGGCAAGCACTCGGCCCCCGCCGGTGATTTTAGCAGAGGATGAGCAGCAGAAGGACACCCATGCCAACCCCGAGCGCRGCCTCGGCGCTGCCGAGCAGCCCCGGACAGGGAGCGTGGCACGTTCACTCGCTGCGCACTGCCCCGCTGCCTGTTTGCTTTTAAATCGTCAGAGGACACGTCCTGTTTTCTTGTTTACGGCTATATTTATCTGCTCCAACGAGGCCCGCTCTTCCTCAGGGACCTCCGAGGGGAAGGGTGGGATGGCGAGCGGTGGGGAGGGGCCGGATCCCGGGGACGTGCCCCAGCCCGCGCACGCGCCCGGCTCCGGCCACCCCATCGCTGCCTCCAGAAAGCTTTCGGGGCCCCTCCGACGTGCGTTTTGGCATTTCCTTCCTTTACTCATCACCCACCTGGGGATGGAAAATGAGTAAATCCCATCCTGCCCGGAGCTGCCGCATCCTTCCCCAGCGGCGCTGGAGCCCTGCAAAGGGCTGCGTCCCCCCAGCACCCTGCCCAGCCCCTGCAAAACGCTGGGGGTCAGGGGGTGCTGATGCAGCCCTTGCAAATCGCCGCTGCAAAAGGCTACCCTGCACCTTTCCCCTTGGGATGCCAGAGACCCTGGGCGGGGGGAAAGCTGCTTCCCCTGGCTCGCATCCCACCCGGGAGCACCGGGCAGACTCCAACATCCAGATGGATTCACAACCATGGCGCTTGCTTTTYGCATCGACATTTCAGAATTCTCCCGAAAATTGAGCAAACGTTTAATCAATAACTTAAGACAAATGTCCCTGACTTTTGCTCCCATGTTCGCCGCGCTCTAAGTGTCCCGAGCAGAGCCAAGTCTCACTGCCACGAATTGCTCAACCTTGACACGACTGGTTAAAAAAACACCGAGATGACAAATCCGGTGTTCTTTTGTTGCCCCGTAATGAATGAGTCAGGCAGAGGAAAACTGGAATAAGCCATCAAAGAGAAGGAGAGAAAAGGCAGGCACCTGCTTAATCCTGTTCTCCGGGAACACAGATAACCCCAAAATACTATTGGGAGTTTAAAGGTTTTTCCTATTAACCCGGAGCTCACCAGCTTGGTTTCACAGCCTAACAGCGTCCTTGCAGCCCGGGGGGCTGGGGGTTTGCATGGGAGCAGGGACCGCTGCTGCCCTGCAGCCCCGTGCCCGGGTACCCTCCAGCCCCCTCACACCCTGACTGCGYGGCCAGACCACGCCGCGGCCAATTCTTGATACCCAAAGGGGAGAAACTGTAGGTATTATGCGAGCAAAACGGTACCCAGGCTGCTCCCTGCCCAGCCCCTCGTTTGCCCCTGTTACACAAACCTTTCCCCAAGGATACCCGCAGGACCTCCCCCACCGTGGCCCTTCCCCAGGTCTGYGTTATCCCTGGACGCAGGCGCGGGACGGGCTCTGACACGGCTGCCCGGCAGCGCTTCCCCTCCTCACGCTGCAGGGAGGCATTTTGCAAAGTCACAGCTCATAATCCGCCGATAATAGGGATTAAAATTACACAACCCATCAGCAGGGCTTCGGGGTCGTCGTCTCGGAGGAGCCGCTTTGCTCCTCGGGGAAGAGCGTGCCCGAGCTCCTCATGTCCCCGGGCGGCTGGGGAAGGCAGACCCTGAATCCCAGGGATCCTGGAGCGCTTTATCCTCAAAATGGATTAAAACCCCACATACGGGACGGGTTTAAACACCTCTGGGTGCTGTTCTGGTCCTGCAGCCGGAGCTGCCATGGGCACCCATTCAGCGCCCACCCCCACACCCCCGCCAACACCCCCCACCCAGAGAGGCACCTCCATTGCCCGGCAGAGCCACCCCGCTGCCACCTCACCCCCTGCCACCGCAAAGACGGAGGGATGGAGGACAGAGGGATGGCAGCGTTTCCCTCCATCCCTCCCTCCCATCCCTGCTAGCTGGGGTCTCGCTCAACGTCACCCCCCCAGAAGGAGGCACAGCCCAGCTCGAAGGCTTTGACCTTCCTTGTAAATGGTGGTTTGAAACACACATGACCCCTCTAGAGGAGACGCACCAAAAGGCTTCCAGGGCGAGCCCTGCAGGACACCGGTGACAGCCTCGGTGGCTTCTCCCTCCTCCAAGCGGGCTGGGAAACCAAGCCACGGAGACCCCAGACCTGCTCCCCAAAAACTGCAGGGCAACACCCGTCCCCCCTCGGCATCGCACCAACGCCAACCTCCCCGGGCACGTGCAGGGCTCCCAGCTGGAGCTGCTCGGCTTCGTCTGCCCTGCGGGATGGGCACGGCCTGAGCCCTGCAGACCCAGACCCAGCAGCCGGATCCCGCTCCCACACGTGGCAGAGCTCAAGGGAAGACCAGCCGTGGTGGGGAGCAGCCACGAAACCCCTCGGGGAAGCAGCCCTGGGGACACGCCGCAGCACGACCAGAAGACACTTGCAGCGACCCACGAGCTCTCCCGGCCAAGGGGACGGGCGATGGCGGGTGACATCTCACCTCGCCCGCCGGATGAACCGCGCTGCCTCCTCTGCGTAGCGCGCTGCCAGGCTGCTGAGGTTGACGGGCTGTTGGACGATGGTGACGTTCTCGAAGAGAGGAAGGGCCACCTCCGTGTAACAGTCCTTCCTCGCCATCCTGCTGGGAAGAAGCCACCCCACGCTCGTCACCGGAGCGGAGACCGGCATGGCAGCAGGCACAGAGCCCGGCTGTTCTCCTGGCTTAGCAGAAAGGCRCAGCCGAGGAGGGGAGCAGAAAGGGGACCGATGCCAATGTCCCCGCGGCACGGGGTGCTCGGGGACCAACCCCCCTCCCCAACCTGCGCCCTGCTGTGGGGTGCACAAGGGGAAAAAAAGGGTTCACGGAGCATAAGGGGAGGTGACCACAGCAAAGGGCAGCTCTCGGGGCCGGTGCAAATACCAACCTCCCAGTGCAAATACCAACCTCCCAGTGCCAGCGCTTGAACCCCCCACGCGCCCCCGTACCTGGCAGCCGCCCCGTGCCGTGGGCAGGGTGGGCAGGGCGGCAGGTTGTAGCCGGGGGTATCCGTGCAGCCCATGTCGTGGCTGTAGGGGATTCCGAAGTAATAGTCGAAGCCTGAGGGGCAAGCGAGGGTGTCAAGGAGGACAAGGCGGCCACGGGATGCTCGGCTCGTCCCCGCCGGCGCAGCCCTTACCGCGGAAGCTGGGGTGATGGCGGCCGTGGTGTCCCAGGTGCCACTTGCCTGCGTGGAAGCCACAGAACATCATTTCAGAGGTTAATGCAGCTACGGCCGCCACCAGCCATCACCCACGAGGTGCCCACAGTGCTGGGGGCTTTAATCTGGCAACAGGAAAGGCTACTTGTTTGTGCTGGCCATGTTTCCAGAATCCCTTTTTTTCCAGAAACTCAGAAAAAAATGCATAGGGTATCTCATGCCTGTGCAAATTGACCGTCTCCAGCCTTAAAAGGCTCTTTCATGCATTTGTGTTCAGAGGAGACGACCCCTCCCAAACAACCAGCTTCATCCCCTGACCTCCGGCACACGCTTGCTCCCACYGAATGCGCCGATCCGAGAGGGAGAACCGTGAAAACTAAGGGGAAAAGGAGAAACCGAGGGCTTTTCTGCCAGCACAAYGTGCGCAAGCAACAGGAGCTGCAAGGGGTTCGCTACCAGCTGGGGCTTGCGCAGGCAGGGGGGACCCACGGTGACAGGAGGGTGCCCAAAACCACGGGGCCAGTGGCACTGACCMTGCCGGCACCAGTGGCATCGCGCCGGCGTGGGATGTGGGAGGGCAGAGCTGCTGTGCACTGTCATGTTTGCTAAGGAAAAACTGGCGCATTGCTTGTCAGGTGAAGCAATTGGGGCTTAAACGGAGAATTGGGGAGGGCCTGAATTTCAGGCAATATCATGTGTTTGAGAATGAAGATTTTAAGCTTGGGATTGCAAAATCCAAGGGGGAAGTGCAAAATCTGTCCCACGTGAGCCTTCAGACTTTCCTTTAATTGCCAGCGTTTCACCTAACTACCTGCGGTACCTCCTCCGCAAGGGACGGACACGGGCATCTTCGCCCCCCCGCCCCATCTCCCCACCCCGGATGCCCCCTCGGCACAGCGGGTGTTACCTATAGCCCCCGTGCTGTACCCAGCCTCCTGCAGGACCTCGGCCAGGGTGGTCTCGTTCAGGGGGAGGCCCCCGACCGACGTGACGGCGAAGTTGTGGGTCACCCCGTTGCGCGCGCCGAGACGCCCCGTGAGCAGAGAGGCGCGGGACGGCGAGCAGGTGGAGGCAGCCGAGTGGAAATCCACGAACCTAGAAAATGAAAGGACCCTTCATCGCAAGCCCCTGCCTGGTTTAACGCTGCCCTGTCCCTCCCTGCTCCCCCGCAYGCGTCCCCTTCTGCCCCAGGGATGAGGGTCTGGAGCAGGGGATGAAGCTCGCAGGTCCCAGCGGGGATGGATGGWCCTGCACCCCGAGGTACCAGGCTCTGGCCACCCTCCCCATGTACCCAAAACCACATCAGTGAACCCCCCTTCGCCTGCTGGTCCCCGTGGGAGGGAAACCCCCTTTGCTGCGGGACAGAGTAACCAGGGATGCTTGGAGAGGGCCAGGGAGGGGAGACAGACGTTACCTCGTCCCTTCGGCTGCCAACTCATCCAAATGCGGGGTCTCCTTCGTCTCCGCCCAGTTGGCCCCGAGATCCCCCCAGCCCACATCATCCGCCAGGATGACGATGAAGTTGGGCTGCCCGTACGCCGCACGGGGAGCCGAGAGCCCCGCCAGCGCCGCGGCCAGCACCAGCASCACCCGTGGGGAGGTGGTCCCCATGGTGCCACACGTCCCCTCCCACCCACGCCGGGGCATCGGCGGCTTCGTCGTCCCCAAGTTCCCTCCGGTGCGTCCCCGCRGGTGCAGTTGAGCTCTCCACGGGCCCTCGCAGCGATGCAAACGTCTCCTCCTTAGCTGCTCCCGCGGGGCCGGGCCGGGGGCCGGGAGGTCCGGGTTTGCTCCCTTGGCTACCGACTGAGCTGCCAAAAAGTCTCCTCTGTGTTTCATACCAGGTACAGCTGATATTCCTGAAATCGGCGCTAGCAAAGGTGTTATTCTTAGAAGTCAAAAACACCCTTTGAAGTCACTGTCACCCTATTTTTAACTTTCCTTCCTTCCTGGTAAATATCTAATTAGACACCAAACCAAAGCGGTATTTTTCCCTCCAGAAGCCTGCTCGATCTGCGGCAGCGGCTCCTCTCCCCTCACCGCAGCTGGGGGGATGTTCGCATCTGACAAACGGCTCTTTCCCTGCAGACCGCGCTCCTCGGCTCGCCGAAGCGCTGGCCTCCCTTCCTTYAGGCAGATAAATAATCGCCGTGGCTCTGCCGGCGACTGTCGGTCCRTCCTTCACCTTGCACGGCTACAGCATCCCCTGTGCAAGAGAAACAAGACGCAATCAGGACCTGCCGGAGCCCTCCTGCATCCCAGCCCGGGGCAAAAGGCCTTATCCAGACGCTGAGACTTTGCCTTTGAAGTTGTTATTTTTTGCTGCCTGGCTCACGATGGCTGAACTGGAAAGGACTGGAAACCACAAGCGCCCCTTTCCTGCATCCATCGCTGGGGCTGGGACGGTTTCCCGCGGTGCTGCCATCCCCAGGGAGCAGCGCTGCTCCCTCCCGGCTCTCGCCCTCCCTCCCGAGCGCTGAAGCACTTGAAGGGTGGGGGGAATGTGCCGGGCCTTGCCTTCATTTTTACAAATTGAGAAGTTTCTAAGGCTCATTTTTTAAATTTAATTCTGCTCACGCTGCCCCACCACTGCTGGCGGGGCCAGAGCAGGCAGCGCAGCCCATGTGGGCAGCAGCCCCCAGCCGTCGGGCACGGGGAGGGAGGCATTCCCAGAGGTAAGAATGCAGGAATTCAGGCAAACCCAGAAAGCAATAAACCCCAGAAATAGCCGGGCTTACAGGATTAAGCACATACGGCTGCTTAGGGCAGGATTTGACCTCCAGTGGTGGCGAGGTTCAAGGACAAACASCCCAAAGACCGCTGGCAGAGATGGAGCTGTGAAATACGACGTCTTGAGCACAAAGTGATGGCCAAAGGGAGATGAAGCTGCAGAGATTTGCCAAAACCCCGCCGAGCCCTGCGTGAGGAGCTCGGCACCGGCCGTGGGGATGGCGTGGGGACCTGTGCCCGGGTGGGGAYGGCCAGGGGACCAGCGGGACCCAACTGGGACCAGCGCTGTGGCAGATGTCCCCAGTTGGCACCAGCAACCTTGGGGGAGGRACACGCTGCGGAGGATGCAGCTCCCATGGGACAGTCAACACAGCCAAGCAGGACAACATCCATGAAGACAAACTGGGAGGGCGAGGAGAGAAGGGAATACTGGAAAACAAAAGAGGAGAAGGCAACAGGAGGAGGCAGGAGAGGGAATACGGTRAGCCCCATCTGTACGCAAAGGGGTTTGTAGCTGGCAAAGCAATTAATTCCTGGATTTCGCTGTTCACATCTTAAAAGCTTTGGGCTGTCGCTCAGATCAGCAGCTTCAGGACTGTCGGCGTAGCACTGCGGTGATCAGGGATGTGACTCCATTCATAATTCATAGCCCAGAGCATCTGTTTGTAAACTTCCATCCGAGGGCCTCGAAGCTCTCGGTGCGTGAATTAACGGGGTGGGATGCGGTGGGTCAGTGGGCTGAGCTGCGGGAGGGGGCTGAGCTGCAGGAGAGGCTGCACATCCCTGCCTGAACAAAGCATATGAGCCATTCTGCACCCTAACTGCACACCCACAGCTCGTCCCTCATGCCCTGAGCTGCCAAACARCAAGAAGAATCGAGATTAGGTATGTGGACATGTTTGACAGCAGCTAAGTCACCTTTATTTTCCCACAGAAAATTCCCTTTGCAATTTCTTTGGAAAGCCCTTGGGGTTTCTTCGGGGATGGGTGCTTGAAAGGAGCCGCCCTGCTTTGGTCCAACACCCCCGCTCAGGGACTGAGCCCGGTTGTACCAAGGAGAGCAGGGAATTGAGCCACCAGCTTCATAGGAACAGCACGGATTAACCCGGGCATGGCCCAGGGCGACCTCAGCCCCATCGCAGCCCTCTGGCCGGGGCTCTCCGCAGGGCGATGGAGCAGGATACCACCCAGCACTGGAATCGGTTTTGGGGGAAAAATAAAGTGACAAAGTTCAGCTAAGCCCCATGTAACCATCCCAGCTGAGCCATGCTCACCCTTTCCGGGAAGCCACACCATGTAATCCATGGCACCTTYGCCGGTGTCCAGCAGCTCCCGGGCCCCTTCGCCAGGCTGAGTGTGGTCCCCGCGCCAAGCCCCAGCCTCTCCGAGCATCCTCCACGCAGCACCATGCCGGACCCCATCCCATCCCCGGGGGGTGGCCCTGCATCACGCAACGTGCATTGGGGACCCCCCATCAGCACTTGCAGCTACCCAGAAAAAACGAGCAAAACCCAAGGGAGCTGAAACCACGTTCGCCCACAAACCTCTGTCCTTTCCATTTACTTTGGGGAGGGAGGCCAAGATGACACGGCTAACAAAAACAATCAAAACCATTTTCAAAGGACACTCTCTTCTCTCTAGATTAGTCATCCAGGGTTGACATTTATGCATTAGCGTCAGATGAAACTTCTTGATCTCTGATGCTCAGAGGCCATTTGAAGGAGAGGTGGAACACAGCCCGTGGAAGGTGGGACGCACCGGCGCGGCTCCTCGCCAGGCTCCTGCAGAACCGTCCTCGTCCACAGCAGGTCCAAACCCCAGCAGAGCGCGAGGCCACCCCTTGGCATCAACTCCAGCGTGCTCTCCTCCGAGCCTCTGAGCTCCTTGGCAGAGACTCCTCTCCGACCCTTTTCATCTCAAATTCCTGGGCAAGYCCGGGCTCTGCCGGCTCTGCCCCCGCGGCACGCTGCGCACGTCCTCCGGCAGTGCCAGGGCGATCGCGGGGAGCCTCCCTGGGACCAGCCCTGCTCCCCGCTCACCACCACGCCAGGACCTGCGCTTCAGCACTTCTCTGTTCCCCAACAGCTTTGCTACAACTGGACCCAACACAGAGCCGAAGCACCATCTTTTAGCTATTTTTACAAAAAGAAATGTGACTCATAAGAGATTGCCCCAGACTGACTATGGTGGGAACATGGTAGTTGCAGCACCTCGCTTTGTGGCAAGCAAGAAATACTGCACTGGTGGTTACAGCTCATGAGCTACCTGGGCAGAATCACACCCAGGAACCAAAGCCTCCGATTAACCGGCACCAGCACCGYGCTCCTCGCCGCGCGGCGTTGGGCTGGGCTGCGAGCGCCGGCATCGCTTGGACTGGACGCTGTTCACCCGGGCTTCACAGCACGCACCTTGTACCGGGGAAGAATTAAACAAATAAAATGAAGTGCATTTTTGCAAGCCAGATAAGGCTGTTCGCAGAAAGACGAGGGATAAGTCGAAACCAGATAAACCAGTTTAGAAAAGCCCCAAAGCCTCTCCAACCAGAGCTGTTCAAGACACCCTGGGGCTGGCCCCAGGGCAGGGGAGGGGAGATGCCTCCTCGGCTGGGGGATGCCACCACCGGCCATACCACCGCCGAGCGGCCGCGGTCACCCACCCAGTGCTGGGAGTATCTGTCATGTATTTATTACACATTAACCAGAAGTTTACAAATCTTGGGGCCAGCACGATCATTTTCACATTTTTCACATTCTTKCACATTTTCACGCCTGCCTGGAGAGCAAAGCAGCAGCCGGAGCCCAGAAAAACCTGCCGCCCTTTGAAGCACGCCCGGCTGTGCCGGCTGCGCCAAGCCGTCCCCYGCCAGCACCCAGGGCTCGCACCCCGCCCGGGGCGTCACAGCTCTGATCTCCGGCCCAAACCCGCGCCGGCGGCCCTGCTCTCCTGCCAAAAGCCCCGGCAGGCATCCCCGTCCCGGCTGCGAGGAGCGGGGAGATAAGGACRCGGCAGGGGATGAGAAATTCAAACCAGAGCGGGCACCTGCTGTCATCCCCGGACCACCGCGGGAGCTCCAAGCATCACCCCTCGTGCCAGCCGGGGGTCAGGGAAACTGAGGCAGGCAAGCAGAAGCCATGGCTCAAGCTGTGCGCTGACCCCACGGCTGCCGAGTGACGCAGGATGAGATGTCCCCGTGGCGTGGCTCGTGGCGCTGACCCCGACCCCACCGGGGGATGCCCAGCCGCAGCCTGGAGGGATGGACGGTGGCAGGGACAGTCAGGCCTTCAGCGGGCAGAAAAAAATTCCTTGTTTTGTTTCCAAACTAACTATGCACAGATTTTATTTTTGATTTGAGCACAGCAAAGGGCAGCAGGTGCCTTGTGAGGGGTTTGTCCGTGGGGCAGAGGGTGCACGAGCTCTGCGTCTGCCCCATTAGGCCTCCTCGGTCCCGGCATGTTTACCAGCAAAGCTCCATTCCCGGTACAACCGTCCTGACAATGCTCTGAACAGAGTCAAGACTTTATTCCAGGAAAAGGTTTTCTACTGGAATAGTTTATACTAGTTCCCCTAACAGAATAAGCAGCACCGACAAAAACATACTTCTGCAGATTTACTAGGATTTCTGCCAGCTCCTAAGACAGGAGAATGTTTTTCACCCATCGAACTGCTAGGTCTTTCAGAGAAAACATTACACATGCCGAGCAGGGCTGGGCGAACCCCAGCAGAATAAATGAACTGGAAGTCCCTGACCCATCCGGCGGCAGAAAGCAGGGGCCCGCACTCCCTTTCTGTTTGCAGCCCGCCCTGTTTTCCAGCTCCCGGCTGATTTATGCCCACTGACRGGACCTTGCCCTCCTTCGCTATGGAGTACAGAGCCCTCAAACACCGGCCATGCACCCAGGTTGCAGAAGTCCCCGGGAAGATGGAGAAGCACGTCCTGGTGCAAGCCGCTGCCAGGCACGGGACGAACCCACAATGGATGTGCCGGGGCAAAGCGCCCTGGCAAGATACAGCCAAGCCCTCTCCGAGGCCAGGCTGCAGCAGGGCAAATCCCCTCAAAGCGGGCAAACAACATGGGGGAAAAAGCATTTCACAGCAGAGCTGCGAAGCCCTGGGCCGGAGAGGCTGCAGCCATCAGCCCCGTCCCTCCCACGGGGTCCCTCCAGCCCCCATCGCTCCCCAAAGCCTTATTGCACTTGGAAAGCCCAAAGGAAAGGAATGAGAAGGTGAAGCAGAGACAGATGCTAAGTACCGACAAGAAATACCAAGGAGTAAATTGCCTTTGTTTTTTCATGCCAAAGATATTTGCATTCTTATTTCTCCCCTGGAGGCACAAACCTCTTTTGTTGTCCCATAACCACTTGCACTGTCGCTGCCAGGAAGAATTACAGCTTGGGGAGGGCGACCCATTCTCAAGGAAAAGCTTGTGTAACGGGATGTCGGCTCTTTGAGGCCAGATGAGGTGGTCACCCTTTACCCGTACCCCTGAAAGGCACAACCCCTCGGAGGAAGGGGTTTCCCACGGGACGGTGCGATCCAGGGCACCCCAGGGACACACAGGGCGCAGTCCCCATCACTCCCCATGGCCCAGCGCCTGGATTTTAGCTTGTTTAGGATGGGACTGCRAGGGGTGAAGCTGCCCAAACCTCCCGGCAAGGACAAGAGCATCAGCGGCTCGCTGGAGGCAGCGGCCGTTGGACCAGTGTTGCCCTGAGAAATCAGCAGCAGCTTTCTCAAAGTTACCGAGCGAAAGCAATAGCTRATTTGCCTGATTTGTCAGAAGTTTTCAGTTTTGTCCCCGCTGCCCACTTACCCTTACCTGCGCCGCCCCACTAGCAACTCCCATTGTGCCAAAAAAAAAAAAGAAAACCAAGAGAAGGGACTCCTGCCAAATCAAACGCAGCAGCCCTTGCTGACGGGTGAGGCACTGAAGGAACATCTTAACCCGGGTAGTTTTTCCAGGGGTAGAAACCAGAATCGCCAGGTTCCACTTTAACCCAAGSAAACTGTGGTGGGGTGCCGAGCCAGCACAGGAGGGCAGGTGAGGAGGGGTCCRGTCACCCCCCCACTCTGAGCCCTCTGCTATTACCTGCGGGCAAAAGTCACTCGCCCACGAGCCCCGAGGAACGGTGCGAGGCTCTGAATCCTCCCCAGCAGCATCCATCCGTGCCCAGCGAGTCGAGGCCAGCACCGGCACAGCCAGCCGGAAAACGCAGCGCTGTCAGTTTTTTCCTCTTTTTTACTGATTTCAGGGAAATTTAGGGGAAACCCTAAAGTGCTCATGGCTTTAGTTCCATCCCCCTTTGCCGGGCACTGCTGAGCGTGGGAAAGACCCCCCGTCCCGTGCTCTCCGTGCCAGAGGTCTGACCCCCCTGCTCCCTTCCTCCCCCATCCGTGTAGCTGGTGAGTTGGTCTCGCCCGCTTCAAGTTTTGACTCACAAATCRCTACTTTTTAAGCTCCCTACATAAAGGAGATGTTTTCCCCTAAAAATACAACGTGCACTGCCCGAAACGCTGGAGCACGGAGGGGATGGGGCACAGGCTGGTGTCCTCAGAAAGGGTGCGCAGGGCTTYGGCGTGTGCTCAACCCCATCCCGGCTGCTCCCGTCCCGTCCCCAGYGCCTCGCACGGCAAACGGGACGGCRGCTGCCTGCTCCGCTGCGAGCCCGAACCTGGGATGCTCCCAGCACTGCATCCCAGCACTGCATCCCGCTGCTGCGGGGCGAGGAGGGAAGCAGGCGGCCGGATCCCGGCCACGCTGCCCCAAAGGGCCTAAAGCGTGCGGGGATATCCTTTGCTCGCCCCCCAACTTGCACCATCGCACCCCTTTCCCGTAAGGAGACGGAGGCCTTTTCTGCAAACAAAGGGCTTCAAAAACTTCGGTACCAAACCGGAGCAGGCTCCGACAACCCCCAGCATGGGGGGGGGGAAACTTCGGTACCAAACCGGAGCGGGCTCCGAGAACCCCCGGCATGGGGGGGGGAAAACTTCGGTACCAAACTGGAGCGGGCTCCAACAACCCCCAGCATGGGGGGGGAAAACTTCGGTACCAAACCGGAGCGGGCTCCGAGAACCCCCGGCATGGGGGGGGAAGGACGGGGGGGGGAACACACAACACCCCGAACTCGCTCCCGAGGGGAGCGCCGGCAGCACGGGGCGCGGCGTGGGCGCTCCCCCCCCCCCGCCTTTGCACCGGCAGAGTTTCTGCTGCCGCCGCTCTTACCCCCCCGCCCGGCGACCCCCGGGGAGCGGCGCCCTCCCCGCAGCGCGGCTCAGCCGAACCGGCGGGGACCTGCCGCACCCGGCGCCGCTCCAGCTCCGGCCGCCCCCCCCCGCGGGGTGGTAGGGGGGGGTGGGGGAACCCAGACCGCTCCGGCAGGTGCCGGCCCGGGGGGGTCCCCGCCGCCAGCACCGCCCCTCCGCCGCACACGCGGTGCCGGCGCCGGCGCTGGGGCGAGCCGGGCCCGGCGCGCACATGGCGCTGCGGAGCCG
>JASVER010000025.1:4517311-4530411 GCA_030449065.1 Oceanodroma leucorhoa | reverse complement strand
CCTCCAATTTTAAAAAAGAATAACATTCTGGTTTCCCCAATGATTTTCTTCCAGGGTGACTTGCTGAGTTGGCCGAAATGATACTGTAATCTCACCACCGGGAAAGCTGACTTAACGTGTTCTCGCATCGGTGTTTCCCCCTCCCTTACTTGTTGTTATGGCAATTTTTGGCATTTATTCACAGGCCTTGGATACTGCCTCTCTTTCCTCCCGACTGTCACCATTTTATCACAGTATTTTGACAAAAGACGTTCGCTGGTCACAGCAGTGGCATCTACAGGGGAATGTTTTGCTGTTTTCTCCTTTGCACCAGGTACAGTGCCCGAACACCGTGAGTTCATACGCGCATGCCTAAAGCCCAACACTGCTCCAGTCCCTTTTCCCAAGCAAATGGGAGCCAAAGGCCATGGATACCCGTGGACCTTCCCATGAGCTGCTAAAGCCCTCAGGTGGCTGCTCACATGCCCGTGGCACTCGTGCCCCGCAGGCAGGGTTACAAGTAATCCTAGAGACTGCCCTAACGATGCCTGAGCTCTCCCCGGCATCGCCTGCCAGAGCAGGACGTGCCTCGCCGATACGCAGCCCGCCGGGTTCCCTATATAGATCTAGCAGGCTAAAAATAAAACCAAGAAACTTCAGCTATTTAAAACACTTGCAGTACACATAACTGCTCCTAAAGGTTAGTGGGCTTGTGCTCAGCMCGGGCTGCTGAACTGCTCCAGCCTTTTGGGGACCTGTCCCCGGGCAGCGTGTCCCTGTCACTGCCCTGTCACCGCCTGTCCTCTGCGGTTCAGGTGGTCTGCTGCTGTGCRTGTTTGCTTTCAGCTAATACCCGCTGCAAAGCAGCTTTGATTGCAAATGAAGGCTTGTAATTAAGCAGTGACATGCACCTTCTGAGTAGAGCAAAGAGACTTCCTCTAGTAGCTGCTTTCAGGGTGGGGTCAGCCGAGAGAGGAAACTCGGCTGTTGGGTTTGCTCTCATTCACTAAAAATAACACCACCTTCGTTCTTGCGCATCCCAAACTCGCTGGGACCTCAAAAGTGGCTGCCCAGAGGATAGCTGCTGCTAGCCAAATGTTAAATGCAACTTCTAGCTCTTGTCTGCTGCAGCTGATGGAAGATGGGTGCCAGATCCCGGGGTGGCCCTGGGCAGGAGGGACCCCTGCTCAGCCTCTACAAGAGCTGAGCACTTGGGACCCTCCAGTGATGAAGCTTCRGTTACTTCCCTAGCTGTAAATTCAGATAGCGCCTTGGTGTAACTGCAGGCTTTTCTAGTTATACTTTCTTCTTCTTCTGCCCTCTTCCCTCAGCAATCACTGCTTTGAAGGAGCAGATTGGCTGGAGATACAGCCTGCTTTCTGTCGGGGTGCTACAGCTAAGCATCGTCATCTGCGGATCACTGCTGCGACCCATTATCATCAAGGAGCAAGAAGAAGTGAAAGCGCAGCCTCCAGAAGAGCCCACGGAGACCAAGTACATGCTTGAAAACGAGCAAACGCGCACCTCAATAGAGTCCATAGACTCAGGAGTGGAAATAACTACCTCACCCAGCAATGTGCCTGGAAACACCAAAGCAGAGCCGAAAAGTGAAGAACCAAAGGAACACGTACAGATACTTGTTGAAACTAATAGCACCCCTCCAGAACCAAAAACCAAACTACTGGACTTTTCTGTGATGAGAGACTATAGCTTTATCTGTTATGCATTCTTCGGCCTGTTYGCTACCCTGGGCTTCTTCGCTCCCTCCCTCTACATCATTCCCCTGAGTCTCAGCCTTGGCATCGGCAAAGACCACTCTGCGTACATACTGTCGGCCATGGCGATCGCAGAGGTCTTTGGAAGAATTTCAGCTGGCTGGGTTCTCAACAAAAAGCCTATCCGCAAGATCTACATCGAACTGATCTGCGTTGTTCTGCTGTCCGTAGCGTTGTTTGCCTTCCCTTTTGCCTCTGRATTCTGGGGCTTGATGACATGTAGCATATTTTTTGGGTTCATGCTCGGAACGGTAGCGGGCACGCATATTCCCCTCCTGGCGGAAGACGACGTGGTTGGCATCGCAAAGATGTCTTCTGCGGCTGGAGTCTACGTCTTCATTCAAAGCTTAGCTGGGTTGGCCGGACCACCCCTTGCAGGTAACTCTAAAACTTTTAATCTTTTTTTTTTTTTTTGGTGCGTTTGACAGCTGTTGGTGCTGATCTCTGTCTAGAAAGTGTTCTGGCAGCACTAATCATAGTCGCAGGGCTTTTAGGATAGTACTAGGATTAGGAGGCTCTCGGAGCCAGAAGACTGCTGCAATGCAGCTCTGCAGAGTCCCACCGATGAGGCAGTCTCTACTGAGGAACCTCAGAATGAAGGAAAATACTGCAGTGCTACCCTCATCCTGTTAGAAACCTAAAACTGGCATCACTTCAGGCTCTAGCGAACGGCAGAAAGAAATCGCTTTCACTCTGCATGTGTTTCTACCATACACTGCAGAAAGGTGGAAGTCTCTATCATAATAAATAGATGCCTGATGCATCTCGGGCTTAGCGTCCCTGCAGTGCCCGAAGGGTTCTGACTTGCCTGAAGACGACACTACATACCCCTGAACACMATGTTTTTACTTTTTTAAGGTAGCATCTGTTTGCCATCGAGTATCTTTTGATGGCAAATAAAATGACRCAGTGGTACCCGGATTAAAAATCCTATCTGAATGGGCAAGGGAGAGGGAGCGTCGGTTGTGGTTAACTGCTGTAAATGTGTTTTCCGTAGGTGTCTTAGTGGATACCACACAGAACTACAGCTCAGCCTTCTACTCCTGCGCTGCTGGCATGGTGCTGGGTGCTGTGTTTCTGTCCCTGGTGAGACCGTGCAAGGCCGGGCTGTGCCACCGCCAGCAGCAGCGCGCCGAGGAGAGCGCGGCGGGGGCCGTGCCAGACTTACCAGATGACTTTATTGAAATGGATATTGGAAARGCAGAAAATTCAGGAAAAGGCTGTGACGGCGTGGCATAAAAAAACCCCGTTCCTTCTCCATCTAACGTACTCGGCGTAAGACTGGGGAAAACATCAGCTCTGCTCCACGTTTTAAAACTACATTCTAAAGGGAATGTGAAATTTTAAATGTGAACAGTTGCTACCAACAACTTTTTTTTTTTATTATTAGAAGGAACTTTTTTAACCAACAATGGAAAACTCCATAGAAAATACGGATAGCCACATAAGAATAACTTCTGTCTAGCATGAAGATGTGATGCACACTCCTGCTTTCCTGATAACAAGCATAGGTAAAGGTTCGACTGATCCCAGAAAAACTGAGAACAACAACAGCAGAAGCAGCTCAGCCTCTGACTGTCCTCACCCATCCCCTACCACAAATTCCACGCAGACCAGAAACCAGTGATATGAACTGGAGACGAGCATTTCGTACACCACCAGTAGCCAACTGAATCTTCTTCTGGAAGAATACGGACTCATGTTTTAGATTTGAGGAGGAGGCTAGGCTAGATAGCTGACTTAAACCATTGCTAATGTTCTTCTAATTAACTTGAACGTCACAAATGCTGGGAAATCGGGGGCTCCATATGTCTTTATGGCCAGTTATTACTGCACATATTTCATAAGATCATTTTTCTTCTCCCGATTGGTATCCTTAGAACTGTTTTCTATTGATAGTCAGATCTGATGTACTGTTTCTAATTTAACTAGTATTTATTAATTTATTCTAAGATTGTTAAAGGAGGTTAGCTTAAATAACGGGAGAGGAAGAATCATCTTTTGCGTAACAGAAAGCTCTATATCAATCTCTTCAATACCTATCTTGTATTGCTAGCTTGTGCAATTGTTGGGAAACTTACTCTTACAGCATAGAGTGTAGCTGTTTTTAATAGGTAGGTCTTAGGTAACCCAGTTGTTATTTAAAAAGGAAAAAAAAATAATAAACTACAGATCCAGCATCTCTTTCCATGAGGCCTCAGCTGGTGTCAATGGACCTAGCTCCGCTGCCGAAACCAGCCCACCCCCCAGGGAGGATTTGGCCCCGTATGTCTTAAKGTACCCGAAACCTTCGCTTACAGGTGCGCAAGGAAATCTCTGCCGCATCACCGACCGACTGTGGAAACCCCCCCGTTACCCAGCCCCTCGCATCTGCCAACCCCGCGGGCTGCTCCGAGCCGTCCCCCCGTCCCCGGCTCTCCCTGCTCCCCCAAAGTCAGTGAGAGGCTTTTTTTGGCTGCTGACTTCAGTGAGAAATGAGCTGGAGCCTGTGCGCATTGAAGGCGCGAAGGGAATGATAAGAGACAACGTGCTAGCTGTTCGTTTAGTCTTAATGGGAGGAGATTCCTACTCACGGTGACACAAGCTTGCTTATCCCACCTATATGCATCTTAACGCCTCTAGGCAACTCAGGGGGACAAATAAAACGAGTCTGTTTTGGTTTGGGGAAAAAAMCCAAACCAACCTTTCTGTGTATTTAAGTGGAAGTGGCATCATGCATTAACTGCTACGCTGACCTGTCTGTATTTTACCAGCCATAGAAATGTGGGACAATCTGTTTAAAAAAAAAAAAGCCTCTTTTTGGGAAGGTGCTTGATTTGTTTTTTTCTGTCTTAGATGTCCAAAAAAAAAAAAAAAAAAACAAACAAAAGAAAAAAAAAAACAAAGGAAACAGGCACTCTTGCAACCAAGTGGCTAGAGCAATTCATCCTCACTGCCCGAGACCTGCGGTCTCGCGTCCTTCCTCTGCCTCAGCACTTTATCACGGCCAGCAGAACCTCGCTGCGTTGCACCCAGGACTGGAAGACCCCTTACAGAGAACTAGAGTTTTGTGAATCAGTGAGTAAATGAACAAATAACGATGTTGCATTAAAATGTACTTTTTATTTATTGTTAATTTATGATACTTCAAGCATTTTGGTAAATGTTCTGTAGACTATAATTGTAAGATTATTGAAGTCTTTGTGATACGAGACCTCACTACAGCACTTTGCTATTACAACTCTGCTTGGAAGTGGAATAAGGCCTCCAGGTTTTGCGTGTGTGTGGAAGCTCCCTGTTCTGCAGATTTGCGAGGTTCTACTGTAATTTAATTTTTTTTTTTTTTTTTTTTTTTACAACAATTTCCAATACAGATCAAATAATATGTTTGTCACTGACCTCACAGTCCGTTTCTGTTCCTGTCTGTGTCGCGGCACGAGCAGGGGAGCGAGTGAGTATGTGTGTGTGCGGGCGCAGAAGACCCAGAAGTAGGCTTTAACGCGTTCAAAGCAGGATTTACTGATTTGTTTGTAACGTACCTAGTGGACTCTGGAAATACTCTAAAACACTGAGTTTTGCAATAAACTTTTTTTTCCTTTTTTTTTTTTTTTTTTTTTAATAATTTTATTTCTCATTTCAGTACGGAACTGTTGCCACAAAAGATTAATTTGCTATAAGTAAAATCTGGGTTTTTTTTTTTTTTTTTTAAATAAAGAAAATGAAGAAACTTCCCTCCTCTCCCTCTTCTCCGTCCCTAGGACCGAGGCTGGGTCAGCCCTCACCCCGCGGGGCCGTTGCAGGGTCCAGCCCCCGTTTCCCCCCCCCAAGGGCTGGTGGCTGTCACATGCCGCCTCCTCAGCCTGAAGTAGCCTGTTTACCCTGCAAATTGGGCAATCCTACGTTCTTTTAAATGAGTTGCTTGGAAGCTGGTAGATGAGTGCTGACCTCAAGGGTACTCTTGCAAACCCTTACCCGGGGAGGGCTGATTAGAAGGAGCCTTTTCTTCTTCTGAGTGGTAACTGAATTGGTGGCACTTAGGAACATTATCCTCGTGTCTTCGAGAAGCATGCAATCATGTAATTATTTTATCATCTCTCTGCATTGCAGAATACTTTCTCCATGCCAGGCTAGGCAGCTCATGTATCAGAAATCAAGCTACTAAATAGCAGGAYAGTCGCACTAAAGGGCAATTTTCTCTCCCTCAAACCTTATTTCTTTTCACACCAGCTGAGATACGCCCTTCCCTGCTTAGCCCATAACTCCTGGCATCACCAAACCCCGCAAGGAGTAACGCTGCCATGCTGCTTCATTCCAAATATCAATGCATGTATTAGATCTGCAGATGAACTACTTGCTGAAGGAATCATCACGCCACTGATACGTATTAAGTACAATTTGTTTTCATTCTGGTTGCAGAAGCCCTAGAACAGAGGTGATCACGCATGCAAGCGGACCAGACAACGCAAATACCAAAGTCCCAGGAAGCTAATCTGTCTCCAAATCTGACTCTGGCTCTATTACAGCAGTGAACAAACATTATTTGCAACAGCTTCCTCAAAACAACCCCCCCCAAAAAAAAGCATTACAAAGGCTGCACACTGTTCACATAAATAAAAGCACATAAAACTGTAACACTATCAGATGTCTCCCTGCACAGAAACAATTTTGAGTAATTTTTCCCACCTGGTTTAAATTAATTGCCCACAACCTCCTYTGCTATCCTGGTATGAAGGCATTAAGGCCAGAACAAAATGGGATAAGAATACTTATTTTTATWCAGTAGCATATATCTACTTCCTACCACTAAATAAGAGGACAACAAGGGGCAAAACTCGCTTCTGCAAGCCTCGGTATCCCTCTCAAAAGTGGCTGTATAAACTCTTGTAGTCAATGAGGCCAGTGCCAGCCAAATGTAAATAAAGGAAATTACACAAGGTCAGCTTGCAGAAGGACAAAAAGCCCTCAGTCTGTAGGCACCTATCCTTTCTAAGCAGAAAGGAAGCTGTACAGTGGGTTTGTTTGTTGTTTTGGGGTCTTTAAAAAAAAAAAAATAAAAAAACCGACAAAACCATTTTTCCATTTGAAATTCAAAGGAAGGGCAACCTCTTGTTCTTTTTCACTTATTTTAGATAAGCCGACATCAGGTACTTAACAGGACAAACGAATCTTTAAAAATAGCTGAACTGGTTTTGGAAAAAAATAAAGTAGGTGCTTACAAAACAGCTTGAATGTTTTAATGCTTCCCTTCAGATGTTACTTGTTAGCATCTGAGATCATCATTTTCCAGCTGCCCGTAGTAAACATGACCTGAATTTTCACAGTGATGCAAGYCCAAGCAGCAGCCTTCCTCCCTCCCTCTTTAAAGCTCATCTTAAAGATGCTTCACAGGTCGGGTTTAGGAAAACATCCCTTTAACTTCTGGCTTGGTTTGAAGGCTGAGAGAGAAAGCACCGCTGCCCAGAGGAATTATTTTACACTTGATGTCCACACCAAAAGACAGGACCCCCGGTTCCCACCGGCATACCGCACCGGCGACGCGCGGGAAGGGCTCCCGGGCATCCCGCGATGCCGTCAGCTGGAGGAGCCGGTTTGCAGCCGGGATGCGGGCATGGCTCCCGCCGACCCGGGCCACCTCTGGGGATCCTGGCAGCCGAACACAGAGTTTTCCCCTCCCCGGTTTCACTCACACGGACTTTTACTTGCAGGATTTGYGAATTCGTGGCTGCGCTAGCATAAACCTCGCTCTTGCAAATTGCAGTAAGTCATCTAATAAATCAAATGCAACCCCCCACCCTCCTTCCTGCTGCAGTTGTCAAGCTCCAGTTACAACAATTAGTGGTAAAATATTACTCACCAGCACTTTGGCCCGTGTGAGCGGCTCTGCCTCTGTAAAGACAGCCCCCTAAATCACTGCTTTGTCACAGAAGCCACAAGTATAACCAAAAGACTTATTACACGCAGACATTATGAGAATAAGGCCGAGAAGACAATAGTTCGCCTCGCTTCCTTTTTGTCAAAGCTTTCATTAATGTTGTGAACGTCTTTTTCTACTTTATCCGCTGCCGGCTGCTTGCCGCAGTCAGCCTGGCAGAGGAATGGCCCAAACCAGCCCCAAAGAGCCCGAGCAGCAGCGAGACTGAGTCGGGCGACGGCAAGCCGGGGCACCGAGCATCACCCTCGGCTCCCGCTTCAGCCACCTGCCCTCCCCAGCGACGCCGGCACCCACCGTCCTGCCTCTCTGCTCCGCTAATTCGCTCTGATCTCCACCTGCTTGCGCTTGTGCTATGGGAAGTTATCAAAATTAGGCATTTTAAGCACTTCAAGCACATCAAGACTTTTGCATTTTGCTGTTGATGTGGCTGATATTTTTTTTTTTTTTTAATGTTGTAAAATGAGACAAAGACCCAAAATCACCAGTGAAGAGCAAAGACCRTTTGTGAAGTTATACCTGGGGTTCAAGGACTGCAGGAGGTGGGCATGGAGGGCACAGGGCAGCCACGCACCGCTGCCCACGCACAGTAACAGGGTGATGCTCCTGCCTAAGCAAGCCGAGCGTCCCCGTAAACCCCGCTGAGCACCCTCCTAACCTCCGCCCTGGGCCAGCTCCCCTCGCCGTGCCCTGACCCCCAGCTCCGCAGCCCGTACACGCGGCCCCCGCTGCACCTCCGCGCCGTGCGCGATGGTGGGGAAGGTTTCCTACACAGGGTGTAAACTGGCTGTAAATGAATGATTAATAACACAGTGACGGATGCACAGATCGCCTGCAGGATACGAAGAGACACGACAAGGTCTGATTCTGACACTTCCACTCGGACAAACCCGCTGCTGAAGCCTTTTCCCTGCTCCCAGGCACAGCGCTTGACCAAAGTTACCCAAACCCTTCCCCTCGCAGGTCCGCGTCCCTGCCTTTCTCTGCCGGCTGTGACCACGCAGCGGCTGTGTGTCCCGGCCGGAGCCGGCCCTGGCAGCCGGAGCGCAGCGGGGATTTGAGGACACCTCGACACGCATGGCCACTTCTRCTCACGGTTCAGCATCCGCGGCACAGCAATTACTACAGCTTGACATTCCCACATTGCATTCTCCTAGAGAGCCCGTGCCAGGTGTGAAAGCAGGTTCTGGTTTGCACAGGGAGGAGGGAAGAGTGGGGCAGGGTGCCCTCCGCATCCCGGCACCCGGAGCCAGCCTCACCGCGGGACGGGACGTATCCCTGTGGATGCAGGACAGGACACGCGCCTGCTGCTCCTCCAAAAGCAGCACTGGGGGACAAGCCGGCCTTTGCCAAATATTGCAACGTGCACACCGGGAAACTTGAAATTGGAAAAACACACGTGGAGCAACAGCCCGGGCCCTGCTTGGAGCTGAACCCCCAGAAAAGCCAGCTCCTTCCCACACACCGCAGGGCTCCCCRCCCGCCGTGAAATCACTCCCTTCCCCTCCTCCTGCTGCAGCCCCAGGCCTCCAGTGCACGCTCCCAGTTTGCCCTCACCGGACCAAACGCCAGCCACCAAACACCCCGTGCGCCCGTATCTTCCCCCCTCACGCACCCCAGCCTGCAGCAACAACGGCTTATCAGCACCAGCCACGCACGGCCCTTGCCCCCGCGCCCCGCTGCTATCGGGACGGGCTCCTGCCCACCCGTCCCACCAAGCAAAGGACACCAGGCACTTCGGCACTGCCAGGGAAAGCCGGCGCGAAGCCGGGTCCCTCCCGCGCCCCAAGACGCGGTCAGAAAAAAACCCAAAGCGAAAGCCCGGGCACTCACGGCGCAGAGCTGCCTGCCATGTTTTTAGTCCTCCCCGCCGTGGCGTGACCGCCGGAGCCCCGCTCCTCCCCGTCCCCATCCACGCCGAGGGGAGGAGCGCGGGCCGGGGGGTCCAGGCGAGGCGGCCACCCGCCACCGCCCCGCAGCAAAGGGCCCCCCGGCGATCCCCCGTGGGCGAGAGCGGGCAGGAGAGGGGGCACATCCCACCCCCATCTGCTCGCTACCACCGGAGGAATCCGCTCCCCRACCTCCCGCGAGCCCTCGCACGACAGACACGCAGTCACTCCCTCGCTGCTGGCAAACCACGGCCCTTTTCCGCTCGAACATCGGCCGCACACAGTCCAGCGAGGGGTTTCGTCTCTGCCCTCGCTTGAAAACCCCCAACCGCACCTTCAGCGACACTCGTGTCCACCCTCACCTGCACAGAAACCCCCCTGGCCTTGCAAGACTTCCTTCGGTAACTCATGCAATTCCCTATGCTCTGCCAGAAGAACAGTATATTAAATAAACTGTACCTGGAAAGGAGTCTGCAGGCATAAAGGCAGTTTTTCTGTCTCCCTTTTGCTGGCTCTTCTCCTCCTGCCTCCCCCGGCGAGGAGTCAGAGCCCTTCACAGCTTCCTCCAATATCCCAATCAAGAGCACTCAGAAAAGAGAAGGTGGAAACCCCCTCCCTCAACAGCAGTTAGAGCAAATCCTGATGCAAATAGATCACCCAAACATTYAAATACAAAACCACATTCAAGCTTTAGTTCGTAAAATGTTTTCAYTGAGACAACCCCTATCCTTCCCAGATCTACACTTGTATCTTCACCTCTCAAAGATTTTTGTTCAACCTCTTTTGCGCAGCTTTGAATGAGACAAGAATTTCAACCTCGGTGTTTGTCTTCGAGGACTAGACACTGATCTTGCAGCCTGACCTACGTGTTGGATTTCTCCTTGGTAAAAAGCATCTTCATCGCAGCAGAGGTGGCCAAACTGGTCAACTAACAGTGTGTAAAGTGATAACTGGACATAAACTATGTATTTATGTCAAATTCAATTTTAATAAGCAAGGAAACAACAGCAATAAATATCAGAATGTATAGTGAGTCTATTTCAAAAGAATAATTTTTAAAATATATATAGATGCAYTCTGGTGTGTATTTTTTCACTGTCRGGATAGCAGATCATTCACACACTTTGGAGAAATTAATTGCTCACAGTGTGTAAGACCAGGAAGGGAGCACAAAAGTAGATTAGTGAACCAGAGAGCAAAAATTAATCCTGAAAATTGTGCACAGTGGGAACTCTTCCCCGTCAGCCTGATTTGGGGCCCTGGTACGAGGGAATCAATYTACCAGCACAGAGGAGGAAGCATCCTACCTGGGTGATGTAAAGAAAAACGGAAGCCTAACCAAATCCCGGTCACAGTAATTAAAAATAACATCCTGACACAGGAAATTAAACCTCTTGCACAAAGCGCCAATTAGATCTGAGAACCTGATTGGAAAAAAAAAGAAAAAAGAGAAACTATGTAAATAACCTGGATTAAAGTTCAAGGCATCTTCTCTTGATCTTCATGCAAACTCTTAGATACAATCAGACCTCGCTTCCCTCCTTGCAGCCCACGCTACGGACAGATCCCGGTACTTGGAGCCTCTTTCGGGACAGCACGCATCGCGTGCCGAGAAGTGCCAGTACACAACACCCAGCTGTCCATTCATACTTGCCCCTTTCACCTGCAAACACCCTTTTACTTCTACATAGGGACTCTCATCCTGCAATTTTATTATTAGTCTTATAAAATACAAAGAATTAAACCGCACGTTGCCTGCAGCTGTGTGGGATACAGCACACCCCAGACCCTATTTAGAAAAGAAGTGTTCAAGAGTGATGAAGACAAACATTCCTGGATCCACATGGCATCAGCAGACACCAAATACTGTAGCGTCACGTTAGCAACCAGTGTCAGCCAAGAGATGATACAAACATTAGGTTTTCAGTGAAGAATTTCTAGTGCACTGGTACTTTCTTGTCAGACAGTAAATTTTAAAATAGTTCACAGTAAATGACAGAAAGTAACCCTTTAAGTACATGAGCTTTTCTCATATACTATACACTCTGCTTATATGCTTTAGTCCTGCAGCACATCAAGGCACTTTAATAACCACTCGYGGCTCTCCTTGAACACTTGTAAGGGTTTTTGGTGAACACATTTGGGTTCCGGCCACTGTTTTGCTATCGTCTTCACGCGTTCCTTGACAGTAAGGTCTTCAAGTGTAGCACATTAAATGAAAGTGAAATAAGAAAGTTGAAAGATTTTAATCTTAATGTTGAAAGACTAARGCAAAATCATTCTCTCTCTCCACTGCATTCTGCTTCTTGTATTTAAAAACAATATGGTTAATACTGGCTAGAAGGTTTTCAGCCCCCAACCCGTGTGAGCAATGCAACCCTTCTGCCTCTTTCCCCAAATACCCTGACTCTTCTGTAACACCTGCTTCTGTTTAGCAAAACAAATAAACAGTTACTAACCACAAGTATAACTCTCTACCACTGACATTTCTTTGCATGTCTCAGACCACAGTTTCCTTTGGAAACCCTGAACTTATGTGCTCCTTCAGTTTTTACGTCTGTAAGACCGTAGAAAGATGAGAAAAACAAGAAAACACGCACAGACAGAAGCTACAGTATCTACAGCAACAGCTGAAACACAAACTAACGTAGGGGTTGTGAAATTCATCCTGCAAGGAAGTTAAAAAATGAGGCTGACTGATGCACACCATTGATGTTGTAATCCAATCTCAAGCGTGAGGTGATGGTTCCCAGGCAGAGCTCATGCAGGCAGGGGCCAGGTACCCGCTCCCAGGGAACAGGCACACATCCAGCCAGGCACAAGGGTCCCAGGGAGAAGGGTGGCCAGAAGTTTGCCCAGAGCATTCTGATGATAACACGCTGCTCCTGGACACCTTTGTCTCCAGGAGGCCTTGGGAACGGGTGATGATACAGCTTTGAAGATGTGCCACTAACATTCRTTGAGCGCTGGTTTCTGCAGGGCAGAGGGTGACTTTACTGGGAAGCAGCTGCCTGGTGATGCTGGCACATGTGCCRCAGGTCCGGCCTCTTCCAGCTCTCCTGGGCCACCAGAACCAACTCTGCCGGGGTCTGCCCTGCCAGGCGGGGTGGGCAGCGATGCCCTGCGGAGGGGTGAGCAGCGGGAGGGCTCTGCGGTGGGTGCCGACAGCTCAGCTGCTGTAGAAGGGGAGGAAAGAAAAGGTTGTGTGACTGCCCAGACTCCATACCCTGCATCTTTCTATAATGTCAGAGCCTATGGCAGCCTGCAGCTTGTGCAAATTGGGCAGAGAGTCGGGGGATGTCTGTCCGATTCCTCCAGGAGCCCTGCATCACACCCTGCAGCCACGGGCAGTGACGGAGACCAAAAATCTGCCCGATTTCATGAGTCAGGGTCTGATGAACAGCCTGCGTTAGGTGAATTGTTCCTACCTCCGTTCCCTCATCCCCCCACTCCCTTACACTGACCATTGCGGGACGGGCTGCGGGCTCCCACCCGGCGGGACCTGAGAAGCAGCAAATTAGAGACTGCGGGTGCCGAAGAGCCATCAAA